>NJDD01000716.1:240752-258206 GCA_002245505.1 Calephelis nemesis | reverse complement strand
TTATGTATTAAACTAACACACTGTAAAAGTAATATATGTTATTTGCAGTTAAAAAAATATTTTTTTTCTTTATTACAATATTTATGGCAAGACTAGGTATATGATATTGGAATGCAAACAAGCAGACTAATTTCCTGATGGTAAGAAATTCACGTCACCTAGAGACACCAAACGCGGCAATGATGCGTTGCCAACCTGAGGCCGGGATGTTAGGCCTCGAGCAAAAGTAAGTTTACCGGGTACCTTCCGAACCGGAACACGGCAAAGGCAAGCACTGACGTTATGACGGCAGGAATAGGTAAGGCAGAGGTAGTAATCCGGACAAGCTGCTGCTAAACCCTCCATAAGATAAGAGATATCTCTTCGAGCAAATTCTGGTTTTAGCCCCCGATGGACAAGAGGGGACAAAGTTTGACGTATCTCTATGAGTGTAAATGTGTGTTTCTGGGATCATAACTTCAAAACGGATAGACTGATTTCGATGTGGCTTTTTTTGTTTGACATTTGAATTTGCTTGTCTTTTAGCTGACGTGGTCGAAATGGTAATTAATTAGCCACATTACAAAAAGGTTTTGTCGGAGGTTTTTGATTTTTTAAATATTACTGTTTCTAATGTTAAATGTCATAATTCTTTTTCGCATTTTTGCTAACATTTTTGCACAGAAAAGTCTAAATGAATATTAATACTTTAAAATAAATAAATATCAATCTATAGTTATGTTTATCTAGACACAAAGTATATAAAACCGCCTCGTTGGTCGAGTGGCTAGCGTACACGCCTAACTACACCGATCAACCGCGAGGCTCGGGTTCGATTCCCGACGGGGGCAGGCATTTGTGTGATAAACATTTAGATGTCTACATTACTAGGTCTGGGTGTTTATTAAATTTATTCTGGTATCTATGAACGTATTTCTATGTATTAGTATCGTTGACTAACACCCATAACACAAGCATATAACTTGCTTACTTTGGGGTTAGATTCAATTTGTGTGACTTGTCCAAGGGGTATTTATTTATTTATTATTTATTATAATTAATATTTACTTATGTTACTGGTGTTTCTTTTTAAAGGCCAACAAAAATGTAGATGGCTCTTCTGATGGTAAAAGAAAACCTCTGTCTACTAGTATCTGTCATAAATAAACAAAAGACTGATGTGCAACAGCTGGCCTGAATAATTAACCCTCCCTTACAGTCATATTATAGTAAGTTTCCTCCACTATCGTGTTCCGTACTGAATTGCAAATGTGTCCTAATATTCAGTTTCTAGGATAGTGACGCACCACTTACATTTATGGTGTATAAGCGAACTATAAGTGTCTGTAGCATATTTTTCCACCAGGAGAGCTGCCACTTAGTTCCCAATCATAAAGGATGTAACCAACTTAGATAAAAATTATTACCTTTCGCCTTGTTGTACAATCCAAGCAATTTCCATGTTCATCATAAGGTTGCGGTTACAGCGCAACCACTATTTGTGGAACAAAGCAATCCGGTGTCATATTTTAAGTCCTCACTCAACACGATCAAATGTAATTCAGTTCGAACCGCCTCGCCACAAAAAAATTAGACATCCGTTTAATTAAACACTGTCTAAAAAATATTCAAACAAGAACTTGTAACACTTGGATGATGTGGCAGCATGTGGTGGAGAGTTCAATTTTAGGCAGCGTATAGAAAAAAAAAACACGTGTTTAACGAGTGTTTAAATTTTTGAAATAAGGCGGTAAATTACACGTACGGTACATTTTTGTTTAGATCGTCCATTAATCATATGAGGCTTAAGAAGGAGGCGGGAGTTTGGGCAAAAATGTCGAAGCACTACGAAGGAGGACTGTAGTGAATTATTACGTGTCTTAATTGTTGCGCGATTTCTAAATCCTTTTAAAAAAATTTACACTTGTAAGTGTTGAAGAAAGCCTTGTCAATCCGTAGTCCGTGGTCGGAAGCCTGATTTTCAGTCTCAGACACATTAGCAATGTTGTAAGTTTTTTGAGATTGATAAATAGTGTCGTGTCACAATCAATAGGAAAATGTTAAATAAAATCAGATTTCGATTTTTATAACATACATTGAAAATGAAAATGTATATTTGAAACGAATTAATGCAAAATTAATACATTATGTAATTAAGTTAAAAATGTCATTATTTATATTTTCTCAAAACCAAATTTAAAAAATATAGATATTGACACTGTACCCACTTAACACTCAAAATTATTAGAATCGTCATCTACTTCTATATTTAAATTATTTGTAATATCGTCGACTTTCAAACCCGGTTGTCAAATTTTGTTTTCAGTTTTCAACACATGGGCTTTTCAGTTTTCAGTCCTTCCATCGCCATGGTTGGAAAGCCCTTCTTTAAAAAAGTCTTCGTACCTACTTCATTTATTTTAAAAGTGCTTTTTTTATTTTTATTCATTTATTTTTTGCCTCTATGGTCTAGTCCGGTAGGACTTGACTTCTTGAAGTCTCGGGTCGGACAACAAAAAAATTAGAAAAAGTATATTTTCAATTTTCTAATAAAAATGAAAAAAAAACAACAAACCAAAAGAATCCAAAATCAACAAATTTAATATGACAAAACAATAGTTAGTAATTCCTAATTTGTACACTTTGTACAGGCTAGAAAAAGATAGACGTTGGTACCAATATATGCTAGTTGTTGCAGGACAATTCTGTCTGAACTAGTGAAAAGATCTACTGATCTAGATTACAAGGTTTTTGTCAATGACAGGCGATGAGTTCCTCACATCCCGACGTCTACACTACTACACTTCATTTCCACTACGTAATGTGTGAATATACAATGTTTTGATAAAATCGAGAACAATACTCTATTTAAATGTATTTTTTAATTTTATTTCAATAGTTCATAAAACTAAAACTTTGAAACTGTGATTACTAAAAACCTTGTTACACCTGACAATGTTTTTAGTAATAAAAAAAACAATGACTGTACTCATGTGTGTGAATTTCGTAAAATATTTATAAAATTTTGGTAAAGTTTTAATATTTCTAAGTAGTTGAGTTAAGTAGGAAGAGTCAAGGTCGACTTGCAAACTTCCGCATTGTTGACTGCTAGCGTATACGCCTATCGCCACCCATTGACCGCAAGGCTCGGGTTCGATTCCCAACGGGTGCAGACATTTGTGTGGTGAACATTTAAATGTCTGTATTTCTGGGTCTGGGTATTTTTTTGCTCACAGAAAGCAAATATGTACAAAATGTCTCCCTGGTCTCCCTGTGTCGGTCCGGGTCTGCCGAGTAGAATATACCATCTACCTCTCCCCCATGCAACTCGTAAGAAGCGAAGACTGGTTAAAATATAGGTAATCACTAACAAGACAACTCGGGGTAGATTACTGTATAGAACTTTCCTGGGTAAAAATGGACCGCCTTGCCTATCCTCCCGCCATAATGACTCTTTCATATTTCGGCCCAAAGGCTTAGGAAAGCCGGTAGACTTGCACAATAGGTCTAATATCCCAGCCACAGGTCGGCGAAGCACCTGTAAAACGTAGTCTATAAGAAACGGCTATCTCTTATCATCAGGAGAGCCGTATGATTTTTTGATGACCTCACACATAAATAAACAGGAGAAGAAAAATTACCAAGGGCGAACTTATTTCTAACTGAGATTTTTTTCTCAACACAAAAGATCAGGCTTTAAAAATAAAATGAAAGATACCATGTTCAAAAAAAGAATTAAAGCTGTACATAAAAAGTTAAAACATAAATATAAGATATAAATATATTAGGTATGTGATAATAAAATAAGGAAAAAGTCAAATAGGACATACGTTGTTTCTGTCTCAACGATCCGGTACGAGAACTTTTAATTAGTTAAAGTTATGCTTGTTATTTATTGTTTTTTTTTGTTCAACAGGGATCCGTGATGTTTGTGAAATTCTAAAAACGATCCGAGTCTACCAAGAGTTTGAGAACCTCTAAACTAATAGTAAGAAATACAAGTCGCCAATAAACACAAAAGATGATTTAAAAAATTTGTTCAGCCGTGATGCGATTACTCCGTGAAATTGGCTATTTTTTTGTGAACGAAGATAATAGTAATAATAAGATTGAATGGGTTATTGGAATCACCTCTCTATGCTGAGGGTTCAGCGCTGGACTTGACTTCATGAGTTCCTGGGTTTGATCCCCGGGTCGGGCAACAAAATAAAAAGTGTTTTTCAAATTTTCTAATAAATATAACGTTGCCCGGAATTAGATATTATGTGCCAGGTATACGATAGCCTTGACACCTATCACATTGTGACTTAGTACCTTCGACTAGACGTGCCCTACGTGTGGCTGTTGGGTGCCCTGATTGTGTCTCTGCCTACTTCCTCGCAGATACGCGTGCGAAAATACTTTTTGGATTCACGGATAGCTTGAAAATGTAATTGACGGTACTGTTGCTATGTCATTAATTAAGGCAGTAAAGAAGTTCGCCGGGTTGGTTTGTACACCTACTATAGTAATTTGTTAATTGGTTAGTTTGAGTTTTTTTAAGTTACGATGATGTTTCCTGAAGATAGTAAAGACACTAGAAAGAAACAATGGCTATTTTCTATCCCGATACCTAAATTCGTTTCCAGGGTAGAGCTATAACTTTAAGGCGAGTATATCTTGGATCAGTTAATATTTTAATAAGAGGCAGCAGAGGCAGAACCCACAATGTGACAAGTGGAAAGACTATCACTAACCGGGCACATATTCAATCCCAAATCCCAATCAACGCTAAAGTCAAGTCCAACGTCGGACCACTAAACCACAAGGCGATATTTTAATGAGAAAAGTATAACGCGGAAAGGATTAATATGAATTCTTGTAAGCCTTGATGAAAAGTGTTTCATTACTTACAAATATTATAATTAATCACAATGTTAATTTATACACATCGCTCTAATTATTATTTAGCAAATATTGAGCTATAATTTCAGTGAAACAAAAGTTTTGGACCTCACTTTGTATTGTTTTTAAAATAATTACAATCGTATTATAAGGCGTATTATGATAAAAGAATATGATCAAGATTCACATATTTTTTGCTGCAATTATATAATGCTCATTTGTTTGAAGAAAGTCTAACAGCTTTAGGCTAAAAATTGATTGAAAAAACCTCTATTAAATACTAAACCATTATAATGTGACCACTACCGCTGCCAACATAATATAGTAGGTACATACCTTTTTTCTTTATTTACGTTTTGGCATTCACGTTACTGTTTTGCCTTTAGTCAAGCAGAAATTTGCATCAAATTTACCAAAATCTTGATTCAATTATAATTAGTCATAAGTCGTCAAGAAGTCATGTCAGGGTCTTAAGTAAAGCGGTGGCCTCATTACTCAAGCTCATGTAGTGAGATTTGGCGGCAACAAGGAAATACACGATACGCTAATTTCTTCATGATTATTTCATTTGTTCACTTTTACTAAACAAAATTGTACAAAATGCCACCAAAATTGACTCATTTCACTCAATTTAAAAACGAAATTCAACAATTATGAAAAAGCCGTTACCATCTTTTCTCGCGTTAAAACTTCAAAAAGAGGTCAATACTATTGCCACAGGAGTGCCCCTCTAAGACGTTGAGTTTCAATGAACAAAATTGTACAAAATGCCACCAAAATTGACTAAATTTACTTAATACAAAGACGAAATTTAATAATTATGAAAAAAACTTCGACCATGTTTTCTCTCGATGGCGTCAAAACCTAGTACATACCTAAACACTAGAACAAATTTATCACACAATGCCTGATGCCGGAAATAGATCCCAAACCTTGCCCATAGTCGGTTATATTAACCGTTTACGCTACTTTTTAAAATATGTAATATGTTGCCAACCTCGCGGTTTTCACAACTTCAACCAGCTTTGCTCTATATGAAAGGTTAACACTCAACACTGACTCTTAAGATTTCTGGGAAATTTGAGCTGAGTCAGGTACACTAAAATTTTATGTATTTTTTACAACTGGAGAGCCATTAAGTGTAGCTTTAATCATGATGATGTGGTCCTTTTCGTTACAATATGTTCTACTTTTAATAGTTTGGAAAGTCCAAAACCTAACCCACTAAAATAGTTGTATATATATTTTTTTCTTTATAATCCAGGTCTGCTGAGTACCATGTGCCTCCCTCCCGGGCAGCTCGTAAGAGGCTAGTATAGATTGTCGATGATTACCAACAAGACCTCTGGTGGTAGAGTGCTAAGATCCATCGCCATACCTATTCCTGTTGCTATAAATGCATAGACTAGCCGGTAGCCTTGCACAATAGACCTGACACCCCGGCCACAGGATAGAGACGCACCCATAATATCTATTCTATGGTATATATAGGCTTACGGCTATCTTTTACTACAAGAAGAGCTGACTTTTCGTATAAAAATTATAGAGCTCCAAAGTACAAACTTTAAACTATATAATTTAATGTACATGGTTCTGCTTGAAATTATAAGCAACTAGCAGTCTCGGCAAACAACCTGCTCTGTGTCATGTGATTTTCTGCCAATTCCAAAAAAATTAAATAAAAAACAAATATCTTTAAAATCGGTCCATCGATTCTCGAGTTATAATAAACCCGACTTTGTTTTATACTTAAATAACTGTCCCAATATATATTCAAATATATTTAAAACTTTGTTAGAAATCATCATTTGTGTGAAGAGTGTTTTATAAACAACCCAGCTGTTGCCCGCGGCGTTGCCAGCGCGGTTAATGGTCGGGAACATTTTTTCGGGATCAAAACTATTAAATGTGCTAATCCAAATTTCTTTCTATGTGTGTGTCAAATATCATAAAAAGGGGTTTAGCAGTTTTTGCGTGAAAAAGTAACAAACAAACATACAAACTTTCAGATTTATAATATTAATAGGATCTTAGTAAGGTGGAAATGGTGCATTGCCTACCTTAGGCCGGGATGTTCATCAACACGGGGTAAAAAATGTATTAACTACACTTGTACTTTCCACTTGTTCTTTGGAAGGTAGGTACAAGTGTAATAAATAAATTGTTTTTAAAATCTACAGCCCATGTTTTATCCTCCTATTTCCTATACAAAGCAAGTAGTAAAACCTTTATCAATGTTGTTTTAGTATTTTGTTAACAAAAAAAAACACCGGATATACACCGGATTTATAACCGGGTCGAAACGTACCTAATGTTGAAAGAGTTTTTTTGCAATTTTACAATAAATCTACAAACTGACAAAGGTCGAATATTCGTTTACTTTTTCTTGAAATTTTCAGGATATTTTCTGTTTCTCACAGTATCAGTATTTCTGTACTTAGTACCGTTAGCTAATTCAATTAATTTCCTGGTTTTCTGGCAGAGATTGCATCGTTTGTACATTTTTTGTAATATTTTTATTTTATATCTTGTATATTTGCGTTTATATTATGCGATGAATAATAAATAAATACAAATGGAAAAAATCTTCGTGTTGGTCTGAACCTCAGTGTAAAAAAGATCAAATGCGTCTCTGACTGAAAGCTTCGAGGCGAGTTTATGTTAAAGCTGTTTGTCGCCTCTGTGGTCTATTGGTCCCGGTGTTGGACTTTACTGCATGAGGTCCCGGGTTCAAATCCCGGGTCGGCCAACTAAAAAAAATTTGGATTTTTCCAATTTTCTGATACAAAAAAAAAATTTGGTCGGGATTGGAAATGTGCCCGGTTGGCGATAGGCTTGCCACCTATCACATTGTGGAACTTAGTGTCTTCGGCTAGTCGTGGGTGCCCTGGTTGTGCCTCTGCCTACCTCTTCGGAGATATGAGCGTAAAGAATTTTTTTTAGCTGTGTGTGTGTGGGTTACCACAGAAACATTGTTTCGGAATAAAAACTATCCTATGTGTGAATACAAGTTACCCTCTA
Source organism: Calephelis nemesis (assembly GCA_002245505.1). NCBI lineage: Eukaryota > Metazoa > Arthropoda > Insecta > Lepidoptera > Riodinidae > Calephelis > Calephelis nemesis. The sequence goes on along the minus strand of NJDD01000716.1, from coordinate 250,322 downwards.
TGTGTGTACCAAATTTCATGAATTTCGGTTCAGCAGTTTTTGCTCGAAGAAGTAACAAACAAACAAACCGACAAACTTTCGCATTCATTATATTAATAGGATGGATCATTAGCGGCAAGCCAATTGCGGTAGTGTTCTGTGCAGCAAATAGGTAGGGTGGGAATCGCCTTATCTACTCTTACCACCATAATGATACTGCCATGTTCCGGTCCGAAGGTAGGGGTAGCTAGACATGCACATTAGGCCTAACACCCCAGCCTTAGGGCAGCGACGCGGCCATAACCATCGGGAAAAAAAAATTGTTTTTCGAGGTTGATTTGTCGAGAGATATATTTTATTCAACCATGACTTCTTCGAAAGATTTAATGCAGGTTTCATAAAGGCATAACAGTTGCATTGAATAACAAATAAAACCTATTTACATACTAATGAGTAGGTTATATCGAGAAAATCGACGATTAGCGAAACGGAAATAATAAAATTTTATTATAAAACAGTTTTATCGACCTAAAATCAAGGTTGGCATTATTCTTTTAAAATTGAAAGTGAAACAGACGGATTTCCTGGTAGTATTATAATTGAAGTGCAGTTTTTTTTTATGATATAGAACAAGCGGACAAATTCCTGATGGTAAAAAATTCACGCCGCCTAGAGACACCAAAGGTGGAAATGGTGCGTTGCCAATCTTAGGCCGGGATGTTAGGCCTCAATCAAAATTAAGCTTACCGGCTACCTTATCCTCCGAACTGGAACACGTCAACGGCAAGCCATAATGTTAGCGACATTATGGCGGAAGGAATAGCTAAGGCGGTCGTACCAATCCGGGCGAGTCGCTGCGAGACTCTACAACCTAGTCAGATGTCACTGTGCTAGTGGCGGTAAGCTGTTAGTAACAGTAAGCCTTTGCTCACCTTTTACGAGCTGCCTGGCACAGGAAGGCAGATGGTCTTTTCCGCAAAGGAGCCCGGACCAACAGGGGTAAATACAAAAATTTAGTGTTTTTCTCGATTTCACTGGGTGCATCAGATCCAGACTTGGTAGCTATAGAGCACCTTGGAAATACGCTCTTTCAAATCAAAAATCATTTTTAAAATTAGTCAAGGCAATGCTTTCTTAGAGAAGTTTAGTCCTTTACAAATAACGTAGTGAAAATGAGATAGTTACAGAATTTTCAAAGATTTGGGTTAGCTCTTAATCTAGCGCCATTCTTTCTTTTTTATAAAAATCAATTGCTGTTCGTTAGTTTTACTAAAACTCGAGAACACCTAGACTGATTCGGCTAATTTTGGTCTTCAATTATTTTATTATAATTTGTGGAAGTCAAAGTCGAAGGAAATTCTGAGAGTAAACTAGGAAAACCAACATTTTAAGTTTCCCATACAAACAGAACAGGTGAAACGAAGTTCGCCGGGACTGCTAGTTTGAGATTTGCTTGCATTATTTCATAACAGTAACTAGTTATGCCACGGGAAAGATAGTGACTGACACCATTTTCTCTTTTATGTCCACTTTTAAGTTTTCTGCTGATGCAATTTGACTTTTGAAATTAATCCTTCCATTGCATCGGATTCTGAAGATTAGGAGCATTGTTTCCCGCTTGCGTTTTATTTGGATTGGCCTGAGGTATGTTCATTACACATATAGTTGACATAGCTGGGGTTTGGGTTTGATTCCCGGCGTTTGTGTTATGGACATTTTTTTTATGATTACACAAATTCCTCTACTTGACTAGTTGGGGATAATGATTTTATTGATTTAATTAAAAAGGGTTACCTGTCCTATAGACCGTCACAGTGTTTTCTATATAAGGTCACAAATTCCAAAATCACTATTTTTGTAGTGAATTAAGAAACTTCTTCAGTGGATTGAAAAAATTGAAAAACCTTTTCAACATGCAAATCCATTTCATCAAGACCGATCACACCCGAGAGTACATACTAAAATCAGCAAGAGCCTGGTAGATTTAAAATTATCATTAAAACTCAAATTTCATTTAATCCCTACAAAGTATAAAACAAAAGACGCTTTCTCAGTCCCTATGTCCCTTTGTATGCTTAAATCTTTAAAACAACGCAACTGATTTTGTTACCTTGATATAGTGATTGAAGAGGAAGGTTTATATGTATTTTTTATATCTGTGTGAAGCCGGGTCAGGCCTCTAGTACGATATAAATAACATTACGAGAAAATTATATTAGCAAAATTGAAATAAAATAAGGCTTGTAGTGTTATGTCAGGCTATCAATTAGGCAGAGGTATAGTTTTAAAATTTTGGATGTAACGCTTACACTGTTAGACATATAATATTCAGTCAAACATCTAAATTAGGCAGTCTCCTTTTGTACAGCCTTTTCAAAGCAATTATACCTAGGAATCCAATGGTGCCATAAAAAGCGAAAAGGCGTACTTGATGTTTAATAAAAGTACTATAAAACATTAAGTGCTTGATGGAAAAACTATGAATGAATACTTAGTACAAATTATGTGTAGAATATCAAGTAAAAAAATTAAATTGATAAAAAAACCTTACCTTTTTTGGTAGAGTCGGAGGTTCAAACTCCTCGTCATCACGGCTGGAGAGCGTCGAGCACGAAGAACAAGCGGAGTCAGCAGACAGGGACCGCGCTCTCAACCAGTCCACCTCTTCCGGGGTAGCACCTACAGCCACACCATCCGAATAATCGCTAACCACCACGCTTGGTGTCCGTACACATCGTCCTCTAATTTCGCAACCCTCACTGCTCCGACGGCCTAATTCCACGATATGGGCTTCCACCAAAGTCCGTTCCCGTCTAGGAGACATAGCCTCAAGTGGTGGGGTCACGTCACGAGGATGTGAATGTCGCCTCCTCGGCTCCAGTTCAACCGCAGAATCGTCGCTCAGATCGCGAGAGCGGCGTCGGACTGCCGCTCTGTCATCGTCATCGGAAGAGCTGATGTCGTCTGAAGGACTGGAGGTGCGTGGGATGCGTAAATACTGCATTGGCGCTGGGTCGAAGCGTTTTAATAATTCGGAGACGCGGGGCTGCGCATGTCGGGATATGCGCGCGGTCGGCGACGCGCGTGCTGCCCCACTGTCACTAGAGCGCCTCGACAGTGCAAGAGACTCTCGCGCTTGTTCCGGAGGCACTCCTGCGCCTAGTTTCAAATAGAACAAGCTGTGACTTAACGCTTTTTCTCTGAGCACGCGCCTGAAGTCCTCAGGGGGCGGTTGGTCTAGACGAGGCATTTTGATTCTGAAAAGAAAGACAAGAATATTGTATTAAAAAAATGTTTTTGATAATCTTAATATCTTACAAACTCGGTGTTTTTTCTTTTTTAGTTATTTGTGAAAATGAGTCACAGGCAAGCAGTAGAGTATATGACCAATTTTCCTAGTAATAATGCTAAGTAAAACGACTTTTTTCATTTGGATTTATGTCCTTCAAAGTTGGCTGACTGGATGTCATACCTTTCGGTGGTGGGATTCTTTCTGATCTAAAAATGTTTACTGACGAATAAGTTTCAAAGTAGAGACTTCCTAAAAAATTAAATATTCAAACCAAAAGCGAAGCCTGGCTGTAAGGTCACCTTTATAATAGAGTCTCCGGAAACTAAAATTAAGAAGTATAGCAGAATTACGCCCATACGCACTGAACAAAATGTGTTCATGTAATAAGTACATGTACATGTAATTGTAATACAAGTAAATTGTACATGTAATAAGACAAAATGTTGCTATTGATCGCCTTTTTGTTCAAGGGGTTAAAAAGTAGAAAGGCACCTGTTTGGTCACAGATTTCTGCATTGAAATCCACATTTTTTATAACAACTGTAAGATCATCTGTCAATTTTTCTTAAAATCTGTACGCATCAGGATGATTATGAGCTCCAGCAGTAAAATCTTAAAAAAATCTTAAAGTCGCCTATAAACTTTCTTATCTGACATTTACTTATTAGAAATTGGGTACCTAGGTACACATTGATGTGTAAGCGGTAAATATAATTTTAGAAAAAATACATATACACATATTTGGTGGACGTGGATAGATCGCAAGCCGTTATTGAAGTCAATTATTTAATAAATAACTAATACATTACATTAAGGAAAAGAAAACTCGTAACAGACTGCGATTGTCTATATATTAACAAAATATTAATTTTATTTCACTGTAATTTGAATACAATGATGAAATATAAAAATGGCATTATGAATTTAGGTCTAAAACATAAGGTATATGAACCCCTGAGGCAAATTACCTAAGTGTTTATGATAAAAACATAAAATTGTTTAAAAAAAATATATCTAATCGGAGGGCAATTATCTTATTTAAGAATCTACTAAGATTCCAAAGTCTTAAATTATTAAGGATGTTAAACATGTAATCATGTGTGAAGATAAATAAATTCCTATCTTAGTTCAAAAATATTTTACTGACGGTTTTGTTAAAAAAATCTTAGAAACTTTCGACTTTTCATACGATCTACATATGAACATATCTTCACCCCAAGTTCCTTGCAGTATAGGCAGAGAATATCTAGTGCCAAGATTTACCACTTCCTGCCTAGCTTCCTCCACATTTTTTTTATCATTTTAGAAGGCAAATAAGAAGACGGTTTTCCTGATGGTAAAAAAATCACGGCGCCTAGAGACACCAAACGTGGTAATGGTGTGTTGCCAACCTGAGGCTGGGGTGTAAGGCCTCGTGCAAAAGCTAGTATGCCGGCTACCTTATAATGTAACATGTCAACGGCAAGCACTGACGTTATGGCGGCGGAAATAGGTAAGGTGGTGGTACTAATCCGGACAAGTCACTGCAAAACTCCACTACCTAATCAGTTGTAATTGTGTTAGTAACGGCAAGCCTATGCTCGGCTTTTTACGAAATGCCGATTCTGCAAAGGAGCCCGGACCAACACATTCTTAAGTCATTTCATACGAACGCACCAATTAAAAAAATCTGCTACAATCTTTCGTATCCAAAAAATAGACAAATATTCTGTAGGTTTCCTTTCTAAAAAAATATATTTAAAAAAGTATTTTAAAATTTTATCAGAAAAATAACCATAACTAACGTGTGAAACATTGCGAATTCTGATTCTCGTGTGAGTTAGTACTTAGTTGATTATGGCATTTCGAGATTCCTGGTCGTGACGATTGAAAGTGTTCCAGTAAAAACGATGACGTAATGTCTAGCTGAGTCCGTTCTTTATTCTAGCTACTGAGTGCTGACACATTTTATTATTATTCCTTATTAATATGACCCGGCTTTGCTTGTTGTGTAGTATAATAGAATAGCGTCTGTGGTCTAGCGGTCCAGGTGTTGGACTTAACTGCATGCGGAACCGGGTTCGATTCCCGGGTCGGACAACAAAAATAAAATTTGGTTTTTCCAATTTTCTAATAAAAAAAAGACGTTGCTCAGGTTTGGATACGTGCCCGGTTGGCAATAGACTTGCCACCTATACCATTGTGGGACAGTGTCTTCGGCTAGTCGTGGGTGCCCTGGTCGTGTCTCTGCCTACCTTTTCGGGGATATGGGGGTGAAGATACTTTTTTTTAGAATAGAATATCTTTTTATTCACATTCACCTTACAAAAGGCACTTGTATTACTAGAAACTACCACCAGATCGGAACGCGGCTACACACTGAGAAGACCCGACAGGAAACTCGGCAGGCTAACCTATTTTTCCCTTACACATTATTATTAACTCGTGGTCGCCCATTGATCGTAATTCGAACATTTTAATATTTTAATATCCAAATTTTAATATCTTGTTAATAAGAACGCAATCTTCATTTTTCAAGACCAACTAATTTGTTTCCTGAACAGTTAGTGCGCCATCTGAGATCTCTTATCGTCAACATCAATGTACTTGTTTGTGTGTGTCAAATGCATGGTAGTGTGGGTTATGTCTTATTTATTGATTTAATATACTTTATAAGCATTATTATTAAAAAACATTAGCGTTCTGCACTTCTCCTACACATATAATATAAGTGTGCCACATTTCATGGTCCTCCGTCGGCGCATTTTTCGTAAAAAGTGGTCCAAAGTTTTGGTATCACGTATTAATATATGAGATTGGTATGAGAAACAATTAATTTCAAGCACTCTTATCCGATAAATACTTAGCAATGGCATAGTAACCGTTTTTATACAATTTCACTTTATCACATTTTTTAAATTTATTTAATGGCAGGTCTTTTATGTAATAAATGCTCGAGAAGTTTATTGTAAAAGCGTATACATTGGGTAATTGGTCAATAATGTCAATTATTATGATGTCAGTCTAATTGTCAAAGATTTTTTTTTATTTTATTATTAAACTATTTGACGTGGGAAGAAAGTAATATTATCAGGAGATGGGGGATAAGAATTTTGTCAACTTTGCAGTAATTAACAAACTTGCAGTAACTTAGAGTGTAAAGTACTAAGAGTACTTGCAATAGCTTATGAACGGGATCACAAGTATATGTACTCAGTTACACTGAATTTAGTTTAACTAAACTCGGTTTTTAATATAATCGGTGAAATCAGCACTAAGACGTTTGATTTCTTCATTTCTTAAAAAAATCCATTTCTTGTCTCTTAATTCTCAATTTTAATAAATATTTTTTAAACGTGTTTCACCTCAGAACTTTTAATATATTATTTAATTTTCATGATTCTAGTCCAGTTCGAAAGCAAAGCTAAGTATATTCATAAAGTTTGGAAAGAAAGTAGTTGGTCTGGATAAATGAAGATGGCGTCCTTATCAAAAAGATATTTAAATTTTATTATGGTCGAATATCAACCAATGTGTATCAAATAGTGGTCGCCCACTGGTATTTTAAAACACAACTTAGGTTAAAATTTTGGCACTGTTTTATGGATTTAAAGAAATTCAAAATCGTTTTTCGCATTTTTTTTTACTGCGTTTAAATTACATATATACACATATCTTCATACCAAGTCATTTGTGGAGTGAGAAGTGAGAATCCATTGCAAAGTAACATAATTTATAACAGACATGCCTGGCTTCCTTCAAATTAATTACTAGTCTCTTTTTATTTAAATAGGTTTCTGAGGCTCTTGACACACCCCTTGGATATGCCCGAGCTATTTAGTCGTTTATAGTCCTAACGTTTAAATTAATTGTATGAGTAGCTGTTGTCCAAGACAATAAATAATTGTTTCCAACATACGACTGATACACAGATGACCTAATCTTAGAAGCATTCGTTACCAACAAATACACAAAGGATTGTGTGAAACGGAAAGTAATTTTTTATAATGATCTCACGTGTGTGAGAAACACCTGAAATAAACAGGCATACATAATTTTAATTTATTACAATTTGTTAAGCATATGGCTTATTTACGTCTGGCAATTTGGCAAATTTACAATGACAAACCTAACGAACTTCTCAAAAAAACCTAAATGGAAAATTTATCAGAGTTCCTCTAAGTCAGAGATTCCCAAACTATTTTGTTTCATAGACCACTATTAAAACTTTCCTGGATTTGGTGGACACCCTACATGTCCGTAGCAAAGGGGGGGCGGGGGTGGAGCAAAGCCCTACAAATCACAAGGTAGGGCACCTTGAAAAGTCCTTATCGCTATGTGAAAGGTACCTATTTTTTACTGCCTACAACCTGTGTTGCCTTGAATTCGACTCTAGTTACAGCCCAGACCCTCTGCAGCTATATTACCACCAATTTCTAAATTACGAAAAAAGTGAAAGCTAGACTTGATAGGGTTAAATATCACTACATAGTATAAAACAAAGTCGCGTTCTCTGTCCCTATGTCCCTTTGTATGCTTAAATCTTTCAAACTACACAACGGATTTTGATGGTATTTTTTTGAGCCGCTAGTTAAATAGTAAAGTCGACCTAACAAGGACCCCCATTTCTTGTCACACCCAACGTAGACACCTTCGAGTCTCCATTGGATCCCTAGGGGTTCATCCAGATCACTTTAGGATAGGTAGCTGTAAATTATTTATTTTTGTAACTCGCTAGTGTTATGTTAGGATTACATTAAAAAATTAAAATAAAAAGTTTTACCAATTTTAAAATAGTTTTTGTTCTGGTGGCTCTGGTGGTGGTTTTTGTCCTGGAAGGTGGCTGTTCCTTCATTTCAAAAGTTTGGAAACACAGTCTCGTCAATAAATGTAGGACAAAGTACTCTTAATAACATTGTAAAACATTTCTTTTTATTGCATTAGACGGCAAAGAACACGACTTTTTTATGGCAAAAACAAGCACGTGGCTCCCCTGATAGTAAAAGAAAACCGCAGCCTGAAGCCGCCATATACGTTGTAGGTTCGTCGTTTCCTTTGGTTGGATGTTTGATCTATTGTGCAAGTCTACCCAACCAACCAGACCGCAACAAGACATAGTCATTATGACGGCAGGAATCCTTAACCGAGTCAGTTGCTGTACAGCACTCTGCCATCAGTGATGTCGTTGATAAAACCCGATCTAGCCTATGAGCTAACAACCTTGGAGGAAGTAGTCTAATCTACTCAGTGGACCCAGACCAACACGAAGTGGTAAAATGTCACTACTAATATGAAATTCGTAAGAATGCATTGCGAAACTTTCACATGCGTTAATTACATTAGTCTTATCAACTATATCTTATCTTTTATTTACAAAAGTATCGGGCATTATCATCAACTTATTGTCGATGATAATAAGTTATCTTACAAACAAATCATTCTAGTAACAAATGAATATGTATGTGTTGCAAATTCCTAAAATACACGTGAAGAAAAAAAATACATTCATTAAATGTCAAAGAACTTATAATGTGCGTACGTGACAAAAAACTTAAAAAGCACTAAATTTTAAATTTAGTCCATAATGACGACGTCATGTTCTGGTCTGGATGGTAGGGTAGCCGGTAGACTTTATTTTCGGCATCACTCGACACACAGTCGTTTTTTGTCTTCCGTTAAATCATGCGGTAGCCTTCATAATCATAATCATCATTTATTGCAGGAAACAGGGTGGTTACATTGAGATGTTACAAAAACGATAGTTCAATCGTATTTCACCATTTTCATAGCATGCAATCATTACAATACAATATATATAAATATTTAAATCTTTAATATAAATAAATCTAGTAGAAAATCGAGTAGAAAGCTTTCCAAACTTCAGTTGCTCATGCAAATCGTTTTTGCACTTAACTCGTTTCAATGCGTAATTCAGTAGAAGTTTGCTGACAAGTATTTTTTTGTCAATCGTAATTAATTTTCATACGGTATCGATATTAGGTACATTCAATCGACGACCGACCTTCACTTTTATCGTCATTGAGATGATTTCGTCCTGGACGTGGACGATTCTCCGAACCACGAACACACAGCGCTACGAGATGGTGCTTTATCACCAAATGCCAGTTGAAGTCTCTGGCAACTCTCTTGTTAACTTGAGCTGCACCAAAAATCATAAAAAATCAAAGTTCCTAGAATATTATGTTCCGGTAAGGGTAAGGTAGCCGGTAAACTCACTTTTGCTCGAGGCCTAACATCCCGGCCTCAGGTTGTCAACGCACCATTACCACCTTTGGTGTCTATAGGCAGCGTGAGTTTCT
>NJDD01000716.1:213431-240675 GCA_002245505.1 Calephelis nemesis | reverse complement strand
TTTTTTTATTTATTGTAGGTAAGTGCTGAGCTTAGAATGTCATGCCCATCATCTCGATGCGTGGCGATCTACAACTGTGCGATTCCGAAGACATTTTTTACCCCGTGTAACACCTTTGTGGAATCAGTTACCGAGGGCGGTACTCCCAAACTATTATGACTTAGGGACCTTCAAGAAAAGAGCGTACTCATTTCTTAAAGGTCGGCAACGCATCTGTGATACTCCTGGTGTTGCGGATATCCGTGGGCGGAGTTGATCACTTTCCATCAGGTGACCCACTTGCTCGTTTGCCTACTCTTCTATTAAAAAAACTTACTTTTGCTCGAGGAACATTATCAAGCTTCAGGTTGGCAACTCACTATTACCACCTTTAGTGTCTCTAGGCGGCGTGAATTTTTCACCATCAGGAAATCCGTCTGCTTGTTTGCCTTCCGTGGTCATACAAAAAAAAGATTATAAAAATTTAATCTTAGAGTAAGGAGTTTTATAAAAACATTCTTTTACAATAAAATAAATGTTACAACCTACGCCAAAATATTCAACAGGATATTGATAAGCTCTTTGATAATAGACATAACAATATGATGATTGACTAACTCATAAACTATATATTTTATTGTTATATGTATACCACTTCCTTTGAAAGATTTTATTTAAAATATGATTTATAATATAAGCATGTAATGGTTTTTTCCTCAACGGAAGAGAGTGATTTATAGAGTTCTATAAAAAGACAAAAAAATATTACATATTTTCCACCATTTACATATTGTAGTTTCCTCCCTTGGCAGTTGGTGAAACTCAATTTTTTAACCATTAATGTAAAAATATACTCGCTCTGTTTCACTTGATATATTTTAATCTAAATTAACAATAATGAACAATGTCGACTTTAAGAAATAGACCGTCTATATACAAGGTGGTAGAGTTTCGCAGTGACTCGCCCGGATTGGTACCACCGCCTTAACTATTCCTGCCGCCATAACGTCATGGCGTGTTCCGGTTCGGAGGGTAAGGTAGCCGGTAAACTCACTTTTGCTCGAGGCCTAACATCCCGGCCTCAGGTTGGCAACGCACCATTACCACCTTTGGTGTCTATAGGCAGCGTGAGGGAATTCGTCTGCTTGTTTGCCTTCCAGGAGGATAATATAGTTATGTTATTATGATTTTAGAACCCCAATTATATTATGACCTTTATTAAAGTGGCCATAGAATTTGCATTAATATAAAATGAATTTCCTTCGCGTTTTCAATATTAATATATAAACTAAAAATTTGACTCAAATGTCTGTTATTCGAGATCGAGAGTAGGTATCTACATATTCATGTTTTTTTAATTAAAACCTTCTTTATTCCTCTATATAATAATAGTTTATAAACGTATCTTCACGCCCGTACCTCGAATAAGTAGAGAGAGATGCAACCAACTACTATCCGAAGACACTAAATCCCAATGTGATAGGTGGCAAACCTATCGCCAACCAGCAGGGTTACTCTTGAACCTCGTTTCATGCAATATTGGAAATTGGAATAGAGTATGTCATTTTAGGTACTCTTGAACACAATACTGGCGAATTATTAACATTTGCTAATTGCAAATGTTAATAATTAATATAAAAATAAATGTTTTATCAGATTTGTTGAATTTCTTTGTAACTGAATGTTAATAATCCGCAGATTCAAGAGTAACCCTACTTGTTGGCGATAGGATTCCTGGTGTGTTGCTTGTGACTATTATACTGAGGGATTTAGTGTCTGGATTGTGGTTGGTTGTATCTCACTTTACCAACCCAATTTACCCAGTCCTAGGCATTTTTTATTAGTAAATTTAACAACAACATTTCCTTTTTGTTGTCCAACCCGAGATCAAACCCCCAATGAAGTCAAGTTCAACACTGGACCATTAGACTACGGAAGCATTCATTTATGTTAATGAAATCTATAAATAATATGATAAATACTTGAAGTAAGTACCTATACATATCCCTTTAAGTGTTATTTTGTTAAGTTACCAGTTGTTTATATGCTCGAACAAACAAAACAATTTATTAGGCATGGAATTGACTAAATTAAACATTTTAGTGCCCTTGTATTGTCACAAGGCTGGCTTTGACGTCATTGCACAGAGGCAGTACCACAACCAGAGATTAATCTTATGAACAACATAGTTTATAGGAATTTGAACTTCAAAACACATAGATAAGGCACAAATTCGACTGCAGTTGATTTTTTTAGAAAAATTTAGTTTGCATATTTTAAGGTAATATTCTCGTTTCCCAAAAATAATTGTATAATAAAGGAAAAAAGCTTAGGTAACTGTTTTTTTAATGTGCATTGACGTCATTTAACTGAATGATTATAAAATAGCTATCTAGTGTGAAAAAATTAAATGAATATTTACAAAAATAGATAAGAAACTCGTTAATGGAATAATGAATATTTTGCGCACTAGCAATTTTAGTTTTATCAATACTACATAAATGATACCCGCGGCTATACCCACGATTTAAAGAAATTTATCTTTCCGCGGTACCCTTTTTTTAAGTTAATTTGCCCATTTCTGGAGCGGGCTAAGACCTTTAGGCCATGCTGCCACGTCTACCGTATGAATAAGTTCTTTTTAACAGTCATAAGTCATTTCAGGTCACAAGTCAAAGTCATGTCAGGGACTTAATTAAAGTGGTGGCCTCTTCACTCAAGCTTATTTAGTGAGATTTGGCGGCAACGAGGAAAGACACGATACCTACACTAATATTTTCATAAATATTTCACTTGTGCACTTGAACTAAACAAATTAGTAAAGAACTACAACCATCTTCTTTCACGATGGCGCCAAATCTGGTGAAAACCCTTTTATGTGTCGGGATAAAAACTATGCCGTCCTCACGTCAAGGACAAACACACTTTCGAAAAACTAAATGTTTCAGCTTCAGAACCCTTACTATGAGTTTACGGCTTGTCAAGTTTACTACACTTGCTACTGTCTCTGTAAATTAGTAAAATATCTTCACGCCCATATCCCCGAAGAGGTAAGCAGAGGCACAAACAGGGTACCCACGACTAGCCGAAGATACTAAGTCCCACAATGTGATAGGTGGCAACCCTATCGCCAACCGGGCACATATCCCGAGCAACGTTTTTTTTTAGAAAATTGGAAAAACCCAATTTTCCCAATTATTGTTGCCCGACCCGGGATTCGAACCAAGGACCTCATGCAGTCAAGTCCAACAACTGAACCGCTAGACCACAGAGGCGATAAATTAGATGTAAATTATTTATATGGAAACTTAGAGCAGCGCCTCTGTTGGTAACTAAGAGAAACATATTTTTATACCAAAAGTGTCATAGATTTCGAGACGTAATTTACCGAACGTAATCTATACTAACTCATGGTAAAGGTTCTGATTTGTTATCGTGTCTAAAGGGGACGATTATTCATTATCACCAGGAAATTTATTTTATTAATATAATCTTAATCAAAAAAGCTCCTAATGAAAGTAAAAGTCCGGTGAATTTATATAAACTGCGAAGATAGCAACACAATTGCCAATAAAAAAAACTTCATAAAAAATCTCTCACCTTCTAAAGCGAAATCACAATATTTGATGCCAGGGGCTGCTAGTACGTAGGTACCTATTATAAATCCGAAACTGTTTTATTACATGTAAGTCTCGTTTATACATAAAATGACTGAGCCGAATTAAATAAATTTTGGCATATAAATAAAACTTTAAAGGAGGACGCAAGTTTTTAATTCAGACACTTCATCGGGTTTCTAAGAGTTCCCGTATTCACATCAAAATAACTGAGCCGATTTAAATAAACTTTAGCATAGAAATCAAACCTCGAATAGGGATATATTAATTATTCCGACGCAGCATCGGGTTTTTAAAGGATGACTGATACGCAGGTGAAGTCGGTGGTAACAGTTTTTTACTAATAAGTATAGTAGTACTATTTAAATTATGCGCTTCGGCTATATTCGTCAAGCTTCGGAAATCCTAATATATTTTAAAGATATCTATGTAGAGTTGTATTACATAATTAATCATTTCGCTTTAATTTAGATTAGGTCAGCCAATTTAAAAATAAAAGTATAAAATGTAAGAAGAGTAAAAAGTGTAAAGAGGAAGCGCATAATTTAAATAGGAGTACTATCCGTATTACAAAGAGGAAACATTTGCTTGTCTCTTTGCATAAAGTTTGGTCCATAACTACTTAATCGATTAAAAAAAAGCCATTAGAATCCCGAATAATCCCTGACGAAGATTAGGCGCTAGACACTTTTTCTAAAAAACATATTTTTCAATAATACACTTAATTTAACAAGTAAAACTGGTCACATTAAGTGTAACGTAAACGTAAATTGTGTTGTGGAAAATTCCAAGTGTTATTTAAAAAAGTATGTATATAATTTGTAATTCCATGAAGTACCGACGAAAAAGAAATATGAATTCTAACGTTTTTTTTTATTTTTTTCAACTTTAGGTTTATTACCCTGGGAAGTCATCCATGAATATTTTGAAACTCTTTTTAAACCTTTGTGGTCTAGCGGTCCAGATGTTGGACATAAAGTCCCTGGGTCGTGCAACAAAAAGAAAATGTGTTTTTTCCAATTTTGTAATAAAAAAATGTTGCTCAAGATTGGACATGTGCCCGGGTTGCATTGTGGGCCTCAGCGTCTTCGGCTAGTCGTGGATGTCCTAGTTGTGCCTCTGCCTACTTCTTCGGGGATATGGGCGTGAAGATATTTTTAATGACATTTGTACTTTTTCACAATACGCGTAATTTAACAAGTGAAACCGAGTGTTACGTATGTTTAAATAAATTGTGTTGTGAAAGAGTACAAGTGTTATTTAAAAGAAATGTCGACTATTAAAAATATAAATTATAGAGATAGAATATTTTAAAAACTTTAAATAGCGTTGCGAAGCCTGGATGGGCAACTAGTTTCAAATACACGCAAGGACATCCACGTGAAAGAGCTACACACTGTTAAGACCTGTCGGCCTAGATACGGCCAGATAAGGCTAAATTGGCAACGATAACGCCACGTACCATGACGGATTGGGGGCAATGTTTGTGGAAGGATATGTGACTTTATACTATATTGTGGGACTTATGGTGGGACTAAGCTGAGATTTTTTGTTCAAATATATATAATCAGAATCGGAATCAGAATCAGAAAAACCTTTATTCACGTGAACCGTACAAGTGGTACTTGACCGAGTCGACATTTTTATAAACTACCACCGGATCGGACAGCAAACTGACAAACACCGACTCCGATTTTACCCATCTTAAATCTAGCTTAAAAATAGACAAGTGCGAGTTGAACCTATCCATGAAGGTTTCTGCAGCATCGATCATGGTAAAAAAGTGCTCTATTTTATCGTGTTCCAATTTCCAAAGTAGGGCAGCCATTAGATTTAGGAAGCTTGGAATACCTACACAACGCACCAATACCTAATTTTGCTGTTTATAGGCGACATTTATTTCTGATCGTTAGACAAATATTTATTCTACTGATACCATAAAGCACAAAAGTTTAAATTCGCACTCATCCATACAGTTTCTAAACTAAGACTAAATAACATTTTTCCTTCGGTTAATTATAAATTGTTTTAATATTCGATTTCAATTCCAATCAGTAATAGCCAAATCAATCTATTTGTAAGTCGGTGAAATTGATCAAATTAATTATTGTCCTTTTCATGTATGTAACATGTATGTAATAAAATGTACTAGTACTATCCGTCTATTTGTATTTTTATGTCACCTCTGTGGTCTAGCGGTCCGGCGTCGAACTTGACTTCTAGGGGTCCCGGTTTCGAGCCCCGGGTCGGGCAACAAAAAAGAATTAGAAAATGTATATAAATCTATACTAATATTATAAAGAGGAAATGTTTAATTTTTTGTTTTTTTGTTTGAAATGAATAGGCTCCGAAACTACTGGACCGATTTCAAAAATTCTTTCACTCTTAGAAGGCTACAGTATCCCTGAGTGACATAGGCTTTGTTTCATCAAAATCATTGCAGCAAAGCGAAGCTGCGTGAAACTGCTAGTATGAAATAAAGTTGACCGAGATTGGATATGTGCCTGGTTTGCGATAGGCTTGCCACCTATCACATTGTGGGACTTAGTGTTTTCGGCTAGTCGTGCCTCTACCTAATCCGTCGGGGATGTGGCGTGAACATACTGCACCGCAACTACTTAACTACAACTACTAATACTGCAACATTTTATACTGCACCGATTAAAAAACCCTTGGCGCTAAAAATTGTGTACACATCAACAAGAACGAAGCTTGCTTAGTTACACGTCGACTGGCCATATTTTTAACCGAGTCCAAAAAAGGACGAGGTTCTCAATTCGACTATTTGTTTTTTTTAATTTTGTATGTTTGTTGCGCGATTACCAACCGATTCTGGTGATTATTTTTTAAAAAGGGTGGTGGTCCATGATGATTCCAACATGATTCCAAGGTGGTCCCATATTAGTTTTATCATGACCATATTTTTTTTAATTAACAAATTATTAGTGAAAAAAAGTCTAACTAAAAAACTACTAGGAAGGTGTTAATAAAATATCTATTTTCCATTTCTGAACCATTATGCTATCTTATGAAAAAAATGAAAAGTCGGTTTTGTAGTTTTTGGTGCTTTTATTTATATCAGGTTTTTTCTCAATAGTAGGTAATTGTCTCATGCTACTAACAGATAAGGTAATTTTACCGACGGTACCTGCCCAATCTATAATGTTTTTATTCCGGATCTTACAGCGCTGTGCAATCTTTACGAAATGTCTACCAGAAAAGCGATTCCAATCTAAGTACGTTTATTAACTTCCAAGACTTTGACGAAATGTTGATGAATTACATAGATAACGTATCTGACTACGAAGAAAGGCAGTCGTTAGAAATCTCTTCAAATATTTCATTGTTGGTATATTCAATTTTATGAGTTTTACTTTACAAGCGTATATTTTATTGGTAAGAGTTGCAATTCACCTATTGACACCAAAGGTATTAATGGTGTGTTGCTGACTGAGATTGATATGTTAAGCCTTTTGCGTAAGTAAGGTAAATAATTCTTAATATTGTATAGTATTTTCATAACATTTGTAGGCGCACTCGCAGCAGATATAAGTGATGATTAGTTTTCAAATATTTTTTAAAAAATAAGTTTTCAGTATTAGAAAAAACTGAGCTCATATTTAAATTAAAAGGTTTATTGAGAAAACTCAATTTTTTTTCTGTAAACATGTCTTCACGAGAAACTAATGTAATTAATTATTTCTAGAGATGGAACGTCAAAAAATTAGTTTTTGTCAAAGATAACATTTTTTTTCTATCAAGACAAATTTATTTACTCGTGTTTCAGTTTTCAAACTTCTTTAAAATTATTCGTACAAAACTCTAGTTTTAAAGATCCGTGAGAACGATTCGGCATATTTAGGACGTATAGAGCAAGAGCAATAAAGGGTTACATTTTTTAAATAAAATTTTACGTGTTTTATGGTCTCCATTTACCACAATGAATAAGTATTCGATCATTCAGCTATTTAGTGGTCCAATTCAGTTTTTTATGGAGATGGCAGTTTAGTATGCAGAGCTTACGAAATTGTGTCGTATGTTTTTTTTTGTTTTACTTTTTTCCATTCTCGTGAGCATCCGCCACTAGTCAAATTGAGTTAATTTGCATCAAGTTACCACCCAATTTTGCAGAATCATGCGGTAATTATTCAAAACTTATGACTAAATAAGTCTCCATTATCAGTCATGCCACGGTTTTAGGTAAAACGCTAACATCCTTACTTAAGCTCCTCTAGTGACATTTAGCGACATTAAGAAAACACACGATATACTTATTTCTTTAAGGTTATTTCACTTGTTCACTTTAAATGAAAAAAAAATATACAAAATGCCAACAAATATGACTAATTTTACTCAATATATTTATACACGCAGTTTATTAAATATGAAAATGCGTCCATTTTTTCTTTCGGTCCCGCCAAAACCACCAATTTTGTTGTCGTTCGCTTTATGAATTGTCGCTATTGATACAATTTTAAATACACATTTACGACAATACGCAATAAACACAAGGAATGTTTGTTTTGAAATTTTAATTCGCACAAATGTGGGACAGTCGTAGCGAGAGACCGCATACCTTACCATACATTATAATATAATTTACGCGATCGTTGTTCTCCGATTGTTATAATAAACCAGTTTATAAAAGAAATGTCATATTGCAATACCTATATTAGATTTTTTTTATTAAACTAGGAAAATACATTTATATTTTTTTCGTGTTATAAATTCAAAATTTTGATTAAATTTATTTCTTTTATTTTTATTTAATTAAATTCATTTAGACATAAAACCGACTTTGATTAATTTCAATATTTCCCTTTTCACCATTTTTTTTGTCCAATGTCCAATTACTTTGTGATAAACCCACACAAATTTTATCATCATTATTCATGATTTCGTCGAGATAAACAAAAACGTATGCATTAACCATAATTCTAAGAATAATCGTCGGATCATGATAAAATTAATATGGGATAACAACATCAAGAGCGGTCTATTTCTGGCCAAGTAATCACATAGTAAACATACAATTAAACATTTTTCTGAAGTCGGTTAAAGAAAAGAAGCAAATAAGTTTCGTCAATAATGAAGCTTAATTATAGTCTATGAAGCCACATTGAAAAATATGTTTAAGTTAGTTAGTTATAAAAAAATTAAGAGACAATCAAAAACATTCTTCTCGCACTTTTTTAATAAGGTTCTAATCATCAATGCAAAACTTCTTGCTATGAGTTTTGGACAGTCGCTTAAAAAGTCATAAATTCTTTTCTAATAAATTAAGCGCAGCAGAATTGAAAAAAACATTTTTGGATTTTTTTCCCAAGGCAGCTTATGATTCTTAAACACATCTAATAAACAGCTTTGATTATTATTAATATCGAGGATGTCTTCACATAGACAAATGTAGGTATTATTAAGTACAACTCAAAATTAATTTATCCTGATCATGATGAAAATAATAGGGGACCATTTCGATATGATATTATTTATCGATTAATCGTCAAACATACAAAAAAGCAGAGTCTAATTGAAAACCTCTTCTTCGGGAGTCGGTTAAAAAGAGACTCCAAAAGGTAAGAATCTTTTGTTATCGCTATTGTTGCACTAAAAGTTATAGTCAAATCGGCTGGGTAATTGCGTAACAAACACAAAAATAGTCAAATTGCGAACCTCCTCACTTTTTGAGTCGGTTAAAAAGAGACTCCAAAAGGTAAGATCTTTTGTTTTCGCCATTGTTGCACTAAAAATTACAGTCAAATTATGGTAATTCAACTTTCCAGGGCATTGAATTTTAGCAAATACATTGTTTAGTGAATATTTCTTTGTCAAAAGATAACATCACGTCACGGTTTCTAACCCGTAATGTGTTACAAAAACAATTTCTTGATGTTATCTTAAACACGATATGGATAATGAAAGTTTATTTTATTAATAATAGTTTTCTAGACGGTGATTACTGTTTCCACAGACTGTAACCCCAAAACTGTACATTCGCTGGGGTTTGTGTCAACAGTATTGCTGCTACAGTAACTTAACAATCTTGACCTTGCAGGGGTTTTGTTAGGGTTGATTAAACACGATATTGGTAATGAAAGTTTATTTTATTAATATTACTCGTAGTTTTCTAGACGGTGATTATTGTTTCCACAGACTATAGGTAACCCCAAAATAGTATATTCGCTGGGTTTGTGTCAACTTTGTTATTGCTGCAGAAACTTTAACAATCTCTACCTTGCAGAGGTTTGGCTAGTAATTTTCCCCCCCGAGGGTCCGAGCCTTGTTGTAAAGAAAGAAGAAAGAAACATTTTCGAGCGTTTGTCTGTAGAATGAATACAAAACAGAAAATACATATAAAAGTGATTATTTATCATGATTTGTATTGCAGTAATTATTGCATAATAGTTGTATGACAAATCAGTATGACGCAAACAAGTAATTATCTTCTCACATCATACAACTTATCATCAATCCATCTGTCCCTAACGTTATTCATATTTTTTGTAACGTCGAGTCATAAGATGGCTTTTAACAAATGGACGTTAGTGGTAGTATCAATAGTACAATTACTGCCTGCTTACAGGATATTTAGTAAACGAGATTTTTTTAAATTAAAAACGGTTGCTCTGATGGTAAATGATGACCGTCGTCCACAAATAGCAGCAACATAAGAGGATTGACAGCTCAGCAGCTCAGCAGCTTTTAGATAGTAGTATCTTCTCGCCCATATCCCCGAAGAGGTAGAGACACAACCAGGGCACCCACTACTAGCCGAAGATACTAAGTCCCATAATGTGATAGGTGGCAAGCCTATCGACAACCGGGCACATTTCCAATCCCGACCAACATTTTTTTTTAAATTAGAAAATTGGAAAAATCCAATTTTATTTTTGTTGGCCGACCCGGGATTCGAACCCGAGACCTCATGCAGTCAAGTCCAACAAGCTTTTAGAAATGAGTCAAAATACTTTACTCATTCCTTTCGAAGGTCTTTTAGTCGTTTTGTTTTAGAAATGCCAGCAATTCATTTTGCAAAAACTTAATCGGAGGTAATAAATGTCAATTCGAACAGTAAATAACCGCTTTGTATTAGGATTTTTTAATAAATGGCGCAAAGTTCAGTTATGGTTATGGCAGGTATTAGGTTATAACTTAAATAGACCATTAATGTGGTCGCTGACAATACAAGATTGTATAAGATGTTTTACAAATTACGGCATAGCTTTTAAATGTCGAAAATTAAATCTAATCACGTAATTAATGAAAATGTTTTTAAAAACATCTTTCTAGGTAGACAAATCAATATATTCTTGATTACGTTTACCCAGATATAATTAAACTTTTATTTTCCCACACATTCACTATTCTTGTTCTAAGACTATGGAACTCCAGGAAACTTCATTTGAAAACGATTTAAACATTTTCAGTCCTTAAGTTTCTGAAAAAGCCCCTCTCTTATTGTGCACGACGACCATAGACAAGACAGACCATAGCCATTTTAGATTAGTTCTTATTCAATTTGTGTAACTTGTCCAGGGATATTTTTAATATTACGCCCATTGGTCGAAATTAGACCATAATAATTTTTTAAATCTTGTTGATAAGAACGCCATCTTCATTTCTCAAGACAAACTACTAAACTTTGTCAATTTTGTTGTCAAATAAATTTTGGTTGTTGTAAATATTTTAATATTAAACTATTTTATGTGGTAAGTACATTATCTGTGTATGGGGATAAGGATATTATCCATTTTAAAAAAGTACTTCCAAGAACGGGACAACTGATCATAATTGAAGTCGTTTACACTGAACTTAGTTTTACTAAACTCGGTTTTCAATGTGTTCGGTGAAATCAGCCCTTAGTAATAAAGCATTCAATTGCAAACTAGTTTATAATTTGTTTATAAGATTTTTTTTTGTCTTCTTATGTCTTTAGTTTGTACACTACTTTTATTAATTATCTCTATCTCATATATTTGCTGTCAAATTAATTAATTTTATATATTAATGTTAAATAAATAAAATAAACAGTAACTGATGTATATTAAGCTAGGCAGGCCTGCAGAGTCGTGACACTCGGCAATCAATAAGAGTACTTACCTTTCTAACTCACAACAGACTTGGCGTGAAGATATGTTTTAAATAAACATTATTCTAGAAACTTTGTTATATTAGAAACAAAATGTTTAAGCCTTAAAATTGTACGTTAAATTATTTACATAGTACACCATTAGCGGTTAAGCAACATATCGTCGGAACCGTGCAACTTATGATTATGTTATTGTATATTACAGAATTTTGCAATTGCACTGCAACATGCCTCCGACCCACGGAGCGTACAGCTTAACAGTTAGATTGATCTGATGTATAACACCTCAAATAACGGAACTATTTGCGTAATATTGTAAAACTAAAGAATAGCCAATACTTAGTAATGATTAGGGAAAGTTAATATGAATTCTGATGTATATTGATTTTTTATGGTATTGGAAGGCAAACAAGCCGACGGATTTCCCGTCGAGAAATTCACGCCGCTTAGACACCAAAGGTGTTAATGGTGCGTTGTCAACCTGAGGCCGGGATGTTCGATTCGCGCATAAGTAAGTTTAACGGCTCCCTTATCCTCCGAACCAGAACTCATTGACGTTATAGCGGCAGGAATAGATAAGGCGGTGGTACCAATCCGGGCGAGTCGCTGTACCACCTAGTCAAATGTCACCGTGTCAGTGACGTTAAGTCTATGCTGGCCTTTTACGAGCTGCCTAGCAGGAAGGCAAAATATGGTCTATTCTGCAAATGAGCCCGGCCCAAAACGGGGATAGTTTACTGTTTTTGGTGTCCGTAAAATGCCACCAAATAATTAATGCTACATATAAGAGGCGGAATTATACCTATGTTAAAGACGTAACTAAGAGCTTTTATACTTCTATCTATATCTATAACTCAAAAACAGCTCAACCGATTTGGCTGAAAATTGACGGGGAGGTAGCTAAATATATGCGAGAAAACTAAAAAAAATATTTTTCCCATACAAACCCGTTCAGAGTGGAACGAAGTTTGCCGAAACAGCTAGTACTTATAAGAATACTTATAATAAAATTGTAAAATAATGTATATATTGAAGATACTTAACAAATGTTGTTTGGTTTGCTTACAGAGGCTCTTTTCAACCTAGAAGAAGATTTTGTGATTTTTTTATCACTCTGCCTATTTATTACACGGCGTCAAAACTAGTCGACTTATTCTCACATCGGAAATGTGGGCATGGTTTGCAATTTTGTTGCAAATTCTTTTACAATGTTCTTTTAGAGAATCTATTATGTTAACCAAATATAAATGATGTCAAGAGTAATGTGTTTGTTTGGATAAGAATTAATATTATATTTTTAAAAACAGTTTTCTTTAAACCGCTATTAATTATCTTAAAAGGATACCGAGTCTACTGTCTAACTGAAAGCTATATGCTATCGCAGACTTTTTTATAGACCTTTAGAAAGTAACAACATTGACATACCTACGTAATTTTTGCGTACCTAACTATAACCGTCTACTCAGCGCACGCGACAGAAGCTCTAAAAACGGATCCACTGGAAAGAGGCGCCATGTCCGAAAGAATCTAAACGTGGCAATCTAGATTTTTTAAAATTGTATTTTCCTCAACCTTAGATAAAATGTATGCAATTTTGATTCAAACCATATATGTTTAAAGTGGGTAATTGCGCTATATAAATCTGTAAATAGATACTAACTTCCTTTTAGCAAAAGTGAAGTTACGCCAGATCAACAGGCGCGTAAGTTTTATTAGTAAGGGGGCAAGCGTATGAAAGCGCGTTAAAAAGAGAATAGACATCTTCCAGCTTAGCAGACTTCTATCTTTAGCATCTACTTATTACCTAAATAAATAAATTGGACGCTAAAAAAGCGCCTATTGGTAGCACACCAAAATATGGTAGAATATGTTGATATACTTACATATTTTTGCAATATCTTAACACACATATTCCGAAAATAAATAAATTTCATTTTCATTTCACATAAGGTCCCGGCTTATGATCAGGGTTTGATCCCCTAATCGGGTTACAAAGAGGAAATGTGTTTTTTTCTATTTCCTAATAAAAATGACGTTGCTCGGGATTGGATATGTTCCCGGTTGGCGATAGGTTTGCCACCGTTCACATTATGGGACTTAGTGTCTTCGGCTAGTCAGGGGTGCCCTGGTTGTGCCACTGCCTAGCTCTTCGGGGATAGGGATTCGGATCTTTATTGAGTAAAAAATGACGTGACATGTTTTAATATTACAGCCATTTCGCTTGGTAGGTTTTCTTAATTGAACCGCTGTTCCATACTATGGTAATAATGAGTGATAACAAAAACAATAATAAAAACATACGCGTGTTTGTAGGAAATCGTTACATACTGTAGTTTTTGTATCGACTTATTAACCGTTTATCATACACGCAGTGGTACTGTTATGTAATATTTTTTGTGTTTTTTTATATATTTAATACAATTATTTATGAATTTACTATGAATTTCTTCCAGTTGGTTTCGTTAGGGTTGCCTGAGCTTATATAAATTACTTATTTCTTATATTATTTGTGTGATGAACATTTAGATAACTGCATTTTCCGGGTCTGGGTGCTTATAAAATTTATTCTGGCATCTATTTAAGTATTTCTATGTATTAGAATCGTTAATTAACACGAGCATATAATTTCACTGGCTTACATTGGAGTTAGATTACAAATTGTCTAGGGATACTTACTTTTTATTATTGTAACTTTATTAAAAATCGTTTTAATTTTAATGGGTCTTTCTCTTTGTGATACATAGTATAAGACCAAACCGCCTCGTTAGTCGAGGCTTTAGCGTACCAACTCCACCGACCAGTCACGAGGTTTAGGATCGATTCCCGATGAGAGCAGGGACTTGTGTGATGAATAACTAGATGTCTGCGTTTTTAAGCCGGGGAGTGTGTATTAAATTTATTCTGGTGTCTATTTGAGTATCTAAGTATCGTTGAATATAAATGTTTCTTGCGTTCGTGTGTTTATCACTGTTTTTTGTGTCTGTAATAGGGATTCGAGAATGTTTTAGATTCAAAATTTGGTCTCCTAGAAAACGATTTTTTTAATTATTTTTTTTAATATTAAGTAGATGCTGATTTTGGAATGTTTCACATTGGATCTGACAGACTGCGCTAGTATTGGAGCATCAAATATTTAACCGTAGTAGCTATTAATCTCAAGCGATATGAAGTTTGCTGGGTGCCGACCCAATAATTATATTAAAATAATAATCATATTTAATAAGTAAATAAATATATACATAAGTAAATATACCTGAAAACTACGCATAGTTTTCAGGTATATTTACTTATTAAATTCGACAAACAATAGATAAGTAGACGGATTTCTGAACAATAAAAAATTATTTTCCTGATGACACTAAAGATAGTAATGTTGTTTTTTTTTATAATAAATCCAGTTCGTCATCATTATCCTTTGTCTTCTAAACCGGAACACGACAATTATTAGCAATGACGTTACTGTGCCACAAAACGATGCATAAGTATTTTTCCTATACGACTACTTCAAGAATTTCGTTTAAATGTTTTCTTTTCCACCCATACTAATATTATAAATAAAGTCTGACCATGTTATCTTTCACTGCTAAACCGCTAGAACGATTTTGATGAAATTTGATACGCATATATTCAAAAATACAAAAATATTGAAAGACTATAATAATTGTTTCAAGATTAACCAGTCTACGCTGCCAAAGTCTCAGGTAACAGCTAGTATAGCTCTAGCTAGTAAAATATTTTTTTGAAAACTAGACATTATTTTCTTTACCTAACACCATTCCAAACGTAAGTAAGTCGAGGCCACTAAAACTTCTCCAACTCGTAAAATCCTTATCAAACGTTGTATAATTTCACAATAAGTTACATAAAACGTAAGTCGTAAACCCCGTAGTACTCATGTTAACTGTTTCCACAATTTCAAGATATACAATAACCTTAAACATGCAAACTTCGAGTAATAAATTAGAATTTTAATTAATATAATCGATAATAATAGGATAGGACATGTTCCTTTGGTTCGAACACGTGGCAAGAATTATAATGAAAGACTGATATAACGAATGTGACTGGTAGGTATTCGATGAGACCTAGGTTTTTTTGTAATATTGGAATTCAAACAAGCAGATGATTTCCTGATGCTAAGAAATTCACGCCGCCTAGAGACACCAAAGGTGGTAATGGTTCCTTGCCAACCTGAGGCCGGGAGTCTTAAATTAAATCACGATACAAGCTAAGAGATTTTGTATACATATAGTAGTATTTTATCAAACCATTTTGAGTTTTGCTAATATCTTGACCTCTAACTATTTTTTTCTAAAAAAAACATTAGTATCTACACGCCCATATCCCCAAAGAGGTAGTCAGAGGCACAACCAGGATACCCACGACTAGCCTAAGACACTAAGTCCCACAATGTGACAGGTGGCAAGCCTATTGCCAATCGGGCACACATCCCATCCCAAGCAACATTTTTTTAATTAGGAAATTGGAAAAGCACATTTTCTTTTTTGTTGCCCGACCCGGGAATCGAACCCGGGACCTCATGAAGTCAAGTCTAACACCTAAACCGATAGACCACAGAGGCGTTTTTTTTTTATTTTATTATTTCCATCAAATGTAATTACATATTAGACGAATTATTTTATTAACGAATTACCTTTCCCTTTTTTGGAGTCCGGCAAATATATTAAACGGTATATAAGTGAGACGAATCCCTTCTCACAAAATCTACCAACTAAAAATTATCTATGACGTATGTATTATTTTGTAAAAACAGTTATTCTTAACAGATGATTGCGCATTTCGAAGTTAGTTTTGCATAGTTAAACAGTAAACTCAATATGCTAATTTATTACAATGGGTTAACCATACTTCACCTAAACGCATTTTACCCGTTATTTAGGTATTTAAAACAAATAATTTTCCGCGGATTCACTTGCGTTTTACAGTTAGATGCGATAAACTATCGGAATAATGAGTTTTTAAACAAAAACTACACTTTTGGTACAAGATTTTTGTAAAAAGCTTGAGACAAAAGGATTTCAAGGTTCAAATACTGGCCGCGACGAGATTTTTTCTTTCCTTAAAATTATTTTTTTTAAGCCCAAGCACAGAGCAAGTTCTAAAATTAAAATACCTTGATGATTTTATATTTCGTAAGAGAAGACGTGAGAAGTATTATTTAAGAAGCATCAAATAAAATCTTTGAAAATTAAAAATATTGGGAATTTCAGGAGTTCCTATCGCCACCTTTCGGTTCCATCAGCAGATCAGTTCTATGTCATAAAAAATTTGCATTATCCAATTTACACATACATACATAATGTTTAGCCCCGAAGTGGATCAAATTTTGGTTTGCATGAGTCCGTTACAAAAATAGAGATAGGTGAAACTCAATAAAAGCTTCGAAAAGATAGCCTTTGTCTCTTACTTAGATCCAAATTATTTATATGTTAAACTCCATAAAAATCGGTACAGTTATGAAAGCTGATTACTAAACATACCTACTTACAAATACTTATACACATTTTACTTTTATACTACTAGGAAATAGGAATTTAAAGTAACTGTATATTTGGCTGTACATTTGTTTTGGTTACTTTCAAACTTCAGTGAAAATAAGAAAACAATCAATCTTTTAATGATCTGTCAAACATTGATCAATCAATCGACACTCAGTTCCGATCATGTTTTCAGGCATCTGGGTAAGAACAAGACCAGATTACGTTTCAAGAAATATAATTGTGAAAGACAGAAGACTTGCGTCGCTTTCTTACTTGCTTTTTTTTAATTTGTTTTAATATAACTGCTGCATTCTGTAGTGTGTCAACTTTCTCCAATAAAAGCGAGAAAATTGTGTTCGATTAAACCAAAAAATTAAGCTGCTTAAATGACGGCAAAGTATAAATTATCCATCACCGCCTTCCACTAGAACCAGTCACTAATTTTAGATTAACACCAAATACGCTCGTTTTCAGTCTTGATGTCTACAAACAACTTAATTTTCTTTAATTTTCTAATCAGCTGTTTGAAAATTTCTTCTAAAGTTACACACCGTAGCAGTATAGCAGCAAATCCGCGGAATCAAGAAATATTACATTGCATCCCTAGGACATGAAATAGTAAGAAAAGAAAGAAAAGAAGAAAAGAAAAAATATTTATTTGCGGAATATGAGTGTTACAAAGATGTTACAAAATTATTTAGGTGTTTCTACATATTCTACCAACTTTTGGTGTGCAAATATTTTAATAGTTAGATATTAATCAATTAGTTAATTTAATTATTTACTTACTATTTATACACTGTTCATTGTATTGATTAGGTACATGATTATTTATTAATACAAACAATTTTTAGAATATAAATTAATTTATCCCTGTCTACCGTAAACTACTACGTAAGGATTTATACACCCTACCACCCTAAAAATAGCAGTAAATATTACGATTATAAAACGTTGTATAAAGATAACATAAGGCATTTTTTTAAATTTTACAATCCTTTATTAAAAAAAATCTATTTATGAAGTCTTAACATTTGAAATACGCAATACATATGTTTGAAGTATCGATCCAGTACCTTAATTGTTCAAATTTCAATAGTCATTTAACATTTCGACCATATTTTTTTATAAGGAGGTCTATATTTTAAAAAAAAAAACTTTCGGCGGGCCGCATTAAAACCACTCAAGGGACGGATCCGGCCTGCGGACCGTAATTTGCCCACCACTGATCTATGGTATCTGTAAACCACGGTTGTCTCTTATCTCTGATTACTACTGATCTTATCTCTGATTTTTTTGATTCTTCTCCTCTCGTCGTTTGAAAAAAAACGGAAGGTCTCAGCTTACTTGTTAATAGGCCTTGACTACCCCGCTTCTGTATATTTACGTACGATCTGAGGCCGTTTTACTGCCCAAGTCGTGGGTGCTGACAAAACCTGAAAACGGCACCTTTGGTCACTCAAACGAAGACGAAGACGTAGGGCCGAAATAACTATTCTCATGAAATTTTGTAAGCATATTGAGTAGGTCTGAGAATCGGCCAACATCTATTTTTTATACCCCTAAGTAATACCCCTGGGGTGACTCACCCCATGTTTTTTTACTAAAATCACGTTGAAAAATAGCAGAACAAAGTCTCCCGATTTAGCTAGTGTATCTGTGTATGTTTAGTGTATCTTACTTCCACAAACCCTTACCCTAGCTATAGAGTTATTAAACTCAAATATATTTTGTCGCTGTCAAAGAAAACAAGGTTTAAGACACAAAACTTCCAAAGTGTACATTAAGATTTCTTTTATTATTTTATAATACAGAATACACACAGTATCATAAATAGATAGCAATGTAAACTCTGAAGTCACATGAACTGGCTCAACAGTAATACTACACAAGTACATCGCACTCGAACGATATATTCGGCAAGTATATTGGGGGGTTATTGAATGATTCGCACGAATTTATCTCACAAGAAATGTGCAAATTTATATTTATATTTTTTTACAAACAATTTTTTTTTATTTTTATTTTTCAAAAGCTTATGCCAGATGAAAACCCAAGAATAATTGCGAGTTAGCGTGATAGCTCATCAAGCGTTCTCTTTATTTTTTTTAGAAGGGAATATTACTGCTTCCTTTACTTTACTTGCTACTGGTCTTAAAGAATTCTAGGCTATTAACATATCTTTTAACGTATTTATTTCATAACATTCCTAGGTTCAAGTAAAATAGTTATTACCTAAGCTTCAATTAATTATATTTGTATTTAATTTACGTGAGAGGTTAGCGAACAAGCAAACGGCTTTCCTGATGGTAAGGGACTCAACCATGACCTATAGACAGGATTGGGATGTTAGTCCTATTGTGCAAATCTACCCGCTCCTATAATCTCCTGACCGGAACATGACAAAGTCATTATGACGGCAAGAATACCAATAATTTTTCAAAACATTTTAATTGTTCATTGTTGTTGTTAATTCTGAAATGGTTTAATATGTACTTCTTAACGTGACTGTAATTTTTATTTTGTGTTGTCTGTAATTAAATATGTGCCAAAAGCCTACTACTAAAATGGTCGATTCGCACATTCGCAAATTTGTGCAAATCATCCGATATCCCGGATATTTAGTTATGATAATCATTCATTTTTAATGACATATAGATATGAAAATTTGTCGACAATTATATGTATACAGTAAATAGAATTTTTGAAACGACTCTAGTAGAAGGAGATGGTTCATTATTCAAAGGTACGTTTGTTATTTGTACGACCTCATGACTTTTTATTGGATTATTGGATCAACCAACATTAGAATTACTTTCCGATTGGTACCATTTAATTTTGATAAAGATCCTCAAGGGTTACAAGGGTAAGTTATACTTAATGACAAGTATTTTGTCTAGATCTAGATAACATAGCACAATATGAAATATTATTGTCGCTTAAAAAAATAACCAACTTGTTTCAGTTATTTTACTGGGTTTAATAACTCAAATTTTAAATCTTTTTTTGCACACAACAGAAGTTAAACTCAGTTTTTGCTGTAAAATAAATAAGCATTTATAAAAATATGTTATGTTCAGAAAGTAAATCGTTTTGAAAACTAAGTATATGGTAGGAAATTATCCTTAACTTTGTAAAATGCATCACCACTTTAAAGATCACACTTAACAAATCAGAAAGTTGGAAAGGGGGTACAGAAAATAGCTTTATACATATAAAACCTAACAATAATTAAGAAACTTTGTTGCATGTAAAAATATGTTCACAAATATTCTACACAAGAAATGAATCGCAAAATAACCATATTTTAATATGCTTGCGTTATGGGTTATGTTCAGCGATACTTATACATAGAAACACTTAAACAAATACCGGATTAAACTCAGAAAGCACAGTTAGGCCAATAAACTCAAACATAGATGTTAATCACATAAATGACTACCACTGTTCGGAATCAAACCTAAGCCTCGCCGTTTGTCAGTGGAGATAGACGTGTAGGTACGCTAATTCCTCGGCCAATGGTGCCATAAATTGCAAAACTAAAAATCTTATGTAAGGAGATTTGCCTAACTTAGGAACTGAATCTAGCAGGCCTAAGATGCGCCGTTCGACAAATTTCTTTTGATTAGATATATCTTGTGATACTTCTTATTGACTATTCGCCAATCTTGTCGTCGTTTTCACTTCTTGCTGTCTTCTTTCTTTCTTTAGGTTTTAGCCTTCGCGTTAGCATTTCGCCATTAGTCAAGTAGAAATACATTTTCAATTATAATTAGTCATAAGTCGTCAATAAATCATGTTACCTTAGGTAAAGAGGTGACCTCACTACTCGAGCTCATGTACTAAGATTTGGCGGCAACAAGAGATGCGCTTATTTCTTCGTGATTATTTTATTTGTGCACTTTTACTGAACAAAATTTTAGAAAATGTCACCAAAATTGATTAATTTCACTCAATATAAACACGAAATTCAATAATTATGAAAAAACTTCGACCATCTTTTCTGTCGATGGCGCTTAAAACTCCTTTCTGTCGTAGTTTTTTTAAATGACAATTAGTACCTAAACATTAATAGTCGACATAGTTAATCGCTATTTTCTCTAAGTGTCTATGTAACGTAACGTTTACACGGGACCTAATACATTTTGGAAAACTTTTTTTTTTATTTTGATTATGTTAGCAATTGACCTATATCAATATAGTTTGCAAGGTAGAAAGAGTAGCTTTAACTTTTAACCTACTTGGAAAAAAGAAGGAAATGTTATGTTCGACTCTTTAATTTTTATGTAAGTATATTTATCTATTTCTCAGTCATTTCATAAACCTCCTTTTGTTCCATTGCCATAAAATCTGGATCTCATGATGGCGACAAGTGAAGTCTTCATGCAATTTATTCAAACACGAACGTTATATGAAACATCCATAATCCATACTAATATTGTGTATGTAAATATTTCTTTCTTACACAACTCAACGGAGCGATCTCATGGGATAATAATATATGAGAGTGGAGATAGTAGACTAAATTAATTAGATAATAACTTCGATTCGCGGGCTTGGCCGCGCCTGAACTCTGTAACTAAAAAAAGCTAAAATATCTGTATTTCTATGACTGTGTATTCATTTTATTTGTTCCGGTATCTGTTGAAGTATAATTACGGACAAGCATCGCTGATTATCACAAATTAAACATGTATATAATTTGTTTACTTTGGGCTTAAACAATTTCATGTAATTTATCTAGGGATTTTTATATATTCAATGCAAATATTTATTTTTTACAACCTTTTATTTAACGTATGTATATAACTACATCATTGTTCAGGTGTAACATTGCATTGCGGATGACAACGCCAGAATCCTCCTTGATGGAATTGAATTGGAACCCGCGTAAACGGTCGGCTGAAGTTCAAATTCTGTCTGGGACGAAATTTTTCTTTCTTTCAAATTTATTGAATTGGAACTCCTAAAATTAACCTAAAACTAAACTAATAAAATAAAACTAAACTAACATTATCCTATTGTATTTGGGCTTATTTGATAGGGTGATTCAAGCTATGAATAGCTTTTGCAAAGAAAAGCTAGTCACAAAAATATAAATTTTGTAAAAAAAACTTATAAATGTTCCAAACAGGAAGCTTGTCGAGTACATAATATACTTGAGATTATACTCCTAACAAAGACAATGTCATATCAAAATGTTACTAACTCTCTAAAGTACTGACATCTCCTTCGTTTTGACGTTATTAATTAACATCACAAGATACAGAAAGAGAGGTCAGCACTTTAAAGTGAGTTAGCAATACAAATGTCATCGTCTTTGTTAGAAGTATAACCTCCAGTAGTCACATAGCTTCACGGTTCCAATTACGTATCTTTACGCCCAAATCCCCGAAGAGGTAGGCAGAAACACAAACGGAGCACCCACGACTAGCCGAAGATACTAGTCTCACAATGTTGTAGGTGGCAAACCTATCGCCAACCGGGCACATATCCAATCCCGGCCAACGTTATTTTTATTAGAAAATTGAAAATTCCCGTTTTCTAGTTCTTTAGTTGCCCGACCTTGGGATCGAACCCGGGACCTCAAGAAGTCAAGTCCGACACCGGATCGCTAGACCGGAGAAGCGGTACAAAATATATTATGTTGTTAACAACTTATGAATATTCCAAACATGAAGCTACTCATACATGGGGCACACTAAAAGTTTTACACTTCTCGCCAATCAGAGCTATTTGAATTTCGAATGTTATATTTTTAAAACGTTGTAACCTTCTTCGTAATAAAAAAATAATTGGCTGGAAATAATTTGTCAATTGTTTTTTTATCACACATCAAAGTTCTACATACAGATTAACTAAAATGGAATTAAGTCGAAAAGATTTTAGAGCGATATTTTTTTATGTCGCGATGATTTTTTTATATAACGCCTGGACTGCTAGACCACAGAGGCGACAATAGTATTAAAAGCCAAAGTAATAAAAAGTTTAAATACTCTTTTACATGTTAATGTTAAGTGGAAGACCGTGTAGCAGCATACGTTAAAACCATGATGACTTCCCACATTTGTATCGTAGTTTATACGTGAGAAGGTATTAACATTTTCTAGAACGCATTTGTGATGCATTTGATCGAACAATTGGTGGTAAACGATGATAGGCAGTAACGGGTTGACGCGAGATACTTAGATAATGGTCTAACGGTCTGATGGTGGAAACCGTTGCTTGTGTTAACCTAAACCTATATTATTTGATATCGAAATATAGAAATACTGTTCCATTTCTAATAATACTAGAAGATAGAAAATAAGCAAGCGACTCTTTAGATGGTACGAGATATCCATTGGTTACAGACACAATCTTTGGTATAAAGGAAAGTTAAAAGGAAAGAGGATGTTAAAAAACCGGCCAAGTGCGAGTCGGACTCGCGCACGAAGTGTTCCGCACTATCATCTATAATAGAAAATCACGTTTGTTATAGGTATACTAATTTTTAGTCAGTTTTAGTTACTATATAAATCCATGAGAGTTTATTCTTGCTTTTCAAATGTTTGTTTATTAAGATCGAGTAAAAATTACGTAGTATGGGAACCCCCCTTTAATATTTACTTTGTTGTTACTTAATTATTTATTTCGAAAGGTAATATACAAATAAACATTCTGTGAAAATTTGTAGCGTCTACCTGTTACCGTTTTTAATATTGAGCAAAAGACAGACAAACAGCAGAGGCAATAGAGTCCGTTTTTACCCTTGGGGTACGGAACCCTAAAAATGGATGTCTCTTACTGGTGCGTTTTTTCCTAGTCCGTTGTTATGGCCAGTTATGTGTGTTTGTGTGTTTTTATTTTAAAAGATAATTTTAATGTTATTGCATAATAACGATAGCAATAGGTTTTTTTAAGACTCTATCTGCATAAAGCACAATACAGATTTGTATTTGGCATCAGACACGGTTCACGACTTTGTAGTTCAGTGGACGGTCATTAGAGCAGAACAAAGTTCGAGTTCGAGCTGTTGACTCTGTTGTCTAACGGCCTGGCGTTGAACTTGACACCATGGGGGCCCGAGTTCGATCCCCAGGTAAGGCAACAAAAATGTGTTTTTTCGAATTTCTAATAAAAACAATGTTGCTCGGAATTGAATGTGTTCTCGGCTGGCGATACGCTTCCCACCTATCCCATTATGTACCTCTGTCTACCATTTAGATAATACGGGCGTGGAGATACTAAATTAAAATCTGTATTTATTGGCCTAGCAATCACATAACTAACATCAAAAACAGTCGAATTGAGAACTTCCTATTTTCGTTTAAAAATGTAGACAGTTTAAACAGAATAAATACCCTATCGCATGTGTCGTTCCATCATTATCTTTACATCCAGAATGCTGAAGACAGTTTCTATTCATAGCATAAACGTTTTTCTTCAATTCGGAAGTGGTTTTCGTCAACAATTCCGCGGTACAGTCACGCGAACTAGCGAACAATTTACAAGTACAATAATCCACTTCCGCACCTACCTCATCTTTTTTGTGCAAATCAATTATTTGAAAGCGTGATGAAAATCATTAAGTTTTTGTCATGTCTGCCAACAAAAAACAGACTAATTGAAACATTTATCCCTGCTGTGAAAGTGTGTCTGTTATGCATATTCCGTTTTTATGTCAAAACGCCTAAACAGATTTTAATTCAACTAAACATAGAAATGTATTGTCTTAGTGATGGATGTAGGTTAGGATGAGGCGAAATAGATTTAATTAAGGGTGAAGGGTAATATTATAAGTGTGAAGGTCTTGCTGATACGCTTTACGGCCAAAGCGATGTAGTGATTTTGGTGAAATTTGATATGCATATAGATAAAGACCCAAGTTCACACAAAGGTTAGTTTTTAAAATCAATCCCCTAAGGACTAAAAAGTAGGATGAAAGTTTGCATGAAAATATTATTGATATGCATTCAATTAAAGATCCAGGTTCATTCAAAGGACGACAGTTTGTATGAAAATAGTAAATATTCTACGCTGACACTAACGATGTTAATTGTGTGCTTTTAAACAGATGCCGAAATGCGAAGACTGTGTAAGTTTAGCAATTCCTTACTTAATTTTATCTGAAAAAGATAGCAGCGATATCGACATTACACGATTGGGATAAAAAAATAGCCTTATTGTTTTTCCTAGCGTACCTGCGCAACAAACCAACGCCGCGTTTCAATTTACTTTTGAACAAGAAGGCTTAATCAATAGTTTTAAACCAACAAATTTCATGTATGTATGTATGTGTTGTAAGGAAAATAAGATAAGAAGATTTTTTACAACGTCATATCTGATTATCCATGATGGATTTACATGACTCAAGTTAAATTCCGTCAGTCCTGAGAAGCTTATGACAACAGACTGCGTCAGGCTATAGCATTTATAATATTAGATAAAGGAAAGATGTGATTGTTTGTATTGATCCCTAACGATCATAGGCTATATACCTATTTTACTAGCCAACATGCCTACGTTGCTAGGGAACTCAGCGTGAAGATATATGTATACATATACATGAGATGACCTGTACGTCCCAATGTTTTCTCTACATTCCGGATTTCAAGTTAACTAGTGGTCGCCCGTTGGTCGAAATTCGACCATAATAAATTTTAATATCTTGTTGATAAAAACGCCATCTTCATTTCTCAAGACCAACTACTTAAGTTCCTAAATAGTTAGTGCGCCATCTGTGATCATTTTATACTGTCATGACAAAACAAAGTTTGTGATTAAAAAAATACGGTACAATGTGTAAAGCACATACTACAGAAAAAATGTGTGCGTGTACTAGCGTACACTCGTAAGAAGTGAAGAAGTGAAACTTCTTTATGACTTCTTTATTTCAAAAAATAGTTTACTATATGCAACTTTACAGAAATTGGTTAAATAAAGTTTATTGCCAATCCCTACTCCGCTGGAGAAAGTATACTTCGAATCACGCATGGTAGGGATAAGAACAAAGATGGCTTAACGGAAAAATGTGACGCGTAACGAAAAATGTAACACTAAATTTTTTTCCAACCCCGATAAAGAAGTTTCACTTAAAAAAAACGGACTAAGCGGTAATGAATTATAGCCCGTTTTGACTTTACCCTCTTCCACGAGAACCCCTACAGCAGGCGGCTACATACATACAGTTCCGTAAATTTGACTTGAATCGCGGTCATAACACAGGCAGACAAAAATGTATTATGCGGCATTTTTCTATTCGCCTGCACCTATTTTTTTAAAATTAATATCTTGAACGTACAGAATTCATTCTCCTGCAGTTTTTTTATAAGTATCTAAAATCATCACGAAGCAGTGACGGGCGGGTTGGTTAACATATTCGACCACTTTTTTATGATATTGGCAGGTAAAGAAGCAGACGGCTTTCCTGATGGTAAGAAATTCCCGCCATCTAGAGACACCAAAGTTGGTAATGGTGCGTTGCCAACCTGAGGCTGGGATGTTAGACCTCAAGCAAAAGTAAGTTTACCGGGTACCTTACCCGGGTGAGTCGCTGCGAAACTCTACTTCCTAGTCATATGTCACGGTGTTAGCGACGGTTATGCTCGCTTTTACGAGCTGCCTGTTATATAAGTAACATTAACAATTTAAATTTAAGCATATATAAACATGAGCAACATTAACGATTTTAATGATATAAGAATAAGACGTTATGTAACATAAGAATATTATCTAGGTAAGTAAAACGATACATAATTAAACATTATTTAATATCCACTTCAACCAATCAAAGATCCAATTCAAACGGGACAAACCGGTAAGCATCTGCTTTTAAACACAAAAGATGTATTTCCGGAGAATTACAATTTGGGTGTTTTAATTAGATACTCGTACCTCTAGTTTAGTAGCGCAATCGTTAACTCTATAAAATCACTTTCTATTGGAATACTGTATTATTTTAATAATTGAGTATTCCAATAGGTTATGGGCCGATATTATTTCCGAAAATAAAAAACGAGTGAATTGGACAGTAAATTCAGTAATTAAAATAGATATAAAAAATGACATCACAAATA
>NJDD01000716.1:188673-213409 GCA_002245505.1 Calephelis nemesis | reverse complement strand
GAAAAATATAGATTTAGCCTGACGTGTGCATTTTTTCTGTTATTATAATTATATTTATGAATATTCCAATCACTCAATTATTAAAATAATACAGTATTCCAATACTTTCCATCAAGAGAGCTGTGTTATTATACAAAGCTATCTATTTAAAAAAACTAATGTGTTTGGATGTAGTTATACAAGACGACTAATGGTTGATATTCCACGATCAGATCGAGTGTTAGTCAAGATTCTAATACATAGAAATACTTACATAAATAGCATTATAACTTTAACACCTAGACCTGAAAATACACACAACTTCATCAAACAAATGCCTGCTCTCGTCGGAAGTCGAACTCAAACCTTGCCGGTTGGCAGTTGGAGTTAGGCATACGCTAATTCCTCGGCCAACGAAG
Organism: Calephelis nemesis; assembly: GCA_002245505.1. Lineage (NCBI taxonomy): Eukaryota > Metazoa > Arthropoda > Insecta > Lepidoptera > Riodinidae > Calephelis > Calephelis nemesis. The sequence continues at coordinate 213,011 of NJDD01000716.1, read as the reverse complement.
CGCATGATGTTGTTCAAGTTTTTACTACTTGATTAATAAAGGCACAACTTCAAGTCCCTAAAGAGGTAGGCAGAGTATCGAGTTTAATCTACTAACAAAATCAATTAAGTGGGAAAAAATGGAAAAAATTTAAAAACAGGAAAAGCTATTTCCTCGTTTCTCTCGTCAACTGGTCTAGGTCAAAAGGACCTCTAAAATCCATTAGTCATTGGAAGAGTAATCGCATTATAAACGTACCGACGAATTAAAAACCTTAAATTAATAACCTCCAAATTCTAAAAATTCTTTTCCGTGTTAAAAAATAAGTACATTTTAAACAAGTGTAATTAATGAACAAAATTCACTCTTTCATATAGAAAATTGGTCAGAATATGTGGTTTTTAAGTTGTTTACGACGTATATTTGAAATCGGTTTGGTGCAGTTTTTTTTATTTTATTTAAAGAAAGATATATAATATAAACACAAACCATACTTACTAAAAAGAACAAAAAGAAACACGAATAATAGTAAAAAATATTTAATATATAATTTCGCCTCTGTAGTCTAGCGATGCGGCGTTGGACTTGAATTCTTGAGGTCAAGGTTCAATTCCCGGATCGGGCAACTTAATAACTAAAAAAATTGTATTTTAAATTTTCTTATAAAGGTAACATGGCTCGGGATTGGATATGTGCCCGGTTGGCGATAGGCTTGCCATCTATCACATAGTGGGACTTAAGTGTCTTCGGCTAGTCGTGAATGCCCTGTGCCTCTGCCTACCTCTTCGGGGTATGGGCATAAATGTACTTTTTTTTTAATTAAAGGTCAAAACTGCAAATCACTTGTTGTTTTCCAGTTTATTTATACAAAAAAAAACTAATTTGATAGTTAAGTATCGGCTAAATCTAACATATGGATTACCTAATGGTAACAAAGCCATGTCGCCTTAGCTACTTATTGTGATAAAAGTGCATTTTTAACTTAATTTGGTAAATATTAAAATATTAAAGCAATTTATTAAATATACTTTTTTTATGTTATAGGAAAGCAAACAAGCAGACGGATTTCCTGATGGTAAGAAATTCACGCCGCCTAGAGACACCAAAGATGGTAATGGTGCGTTGCCAACTTGAGGTCAGGATGTTAGGCCTCGAGCAAAAGTAAGTTTACCGGCTACCTTACCCTCCGATCCGGAACACGTCATGACGTAATGGCGGCAGGAATAGGTTAGGCGGTGGTACCAATCCCGGCGAGTCGCTGTGAAACTCTACCACCTAGTCAGATGTCACGGTGTTAGTGGTGATAAGCCTATGATCGCCTTTTAGGAGCTGCCTGGCACAGGAAGGCAGATGGTCTATTCTACAAAGGAGCCCGAACCAACACGGGGGATTTTTTTAAAACTAGAAATCTAATCCAGCTAGTTCAGTGATACATTGACATAATAACAAGTTACGTTATTGAATTATGATTTGAAGACCATAAGCAGTTTCCTAATAACTATAAATATTTACATAATATATGTTGTTGTTGGCTTTGTGTTTAGGAAACTTAATACCAGAAACATGAGTAATTTGAATTTTTATATGCTTTTTTATAGACTAGCACTATGACATACAACTCATCCAATGGAAAGTGACATTGAGGTCAAAGGTAAATAAATAAATATACTTGGACAAGTTACACAAAATTATTCTAACCCCAAAGTAAGCAAATTATATGCCTGTGTCATGAGTGTTACTCAACGATACTAATAGGTATATATAAATACTTAAAAAGATACCCAGACCCTAAAAAGCAGACATCTAAATGTAAACCACAAAAATGCCTGCCCCCTTCGGGAATCGAACCTGATCCTCCTGGTGGGTCGAATGTTTCGATCTAGAAGATTCCTATTTAGGCTTGCCTTATAAAATCCCCCTTAGGTACTCATAAAACTTAGCTTAATTAAGATGTTTTAGGTTATGTTAGAATCAAAAATTTTATCATCAAAAGACTAAAGTTTCTGCATTATTAGATCAGGGGAAACGGAAGAGGAAAAATGCAAAAGTCGTAGAATAGTTTCCGTATAGTAGTAAATAGTAACTATTTAATTATTTATGTAATAGTGTCATAACTAGAGGAAAGCGTTGTAGATGAAAAACTAGAATAAACATAGACTAAAACACTCCAAGGTTTATGTTGATAAAACAAATTAAAATGCGTTTTTATTTTTTGTAGTCTAGACTGAGCTAATAAAAGTAATAATAATTGGACTGGGGTTTGTGAAAAGAATTCAACCTAGAAACAGTTCAAAACTACATTATCTGGGCCAAACTAAAAATACAAACTTTAAAAACACTCATCCATAGGTAGGTACATATAATAAAACCGTACATATAGTAAAAAAATATGTTTTAAAAACAAAAGGTACCTAATTGTTACGTATGTTCATTATTCATGATACAGAGCCCAAACCGAGGGAAACTAAATTTATTAAACTAACTCAATTTTTACGCAAAAACTATTGTTTCTAAATTGTAACGATTTTACTGAGGAAAAATTACTTAAACTTAAATTAAAACTTAGTTATCTATGGCGAGTTCTATTTTTTTATGACAAGGAACTAGCAAGCGACTCTCTTAATGGTAAGAGAGAACCGTCACCTATGGACATTAAGAATTAAGTCTGGAATCTCAGACTACGTGTGCAAGTCTACCAACCATCCTGTTCGTACGCATGGAAAGCGACGATGGCGATCACTGATGCTTTGGACGTTGATTGCACATTAGGACCAATGCTTGGATGACTAAATTTGACAGGTAAAATATTTTCCTTTTATGATATTGATGTTAAAATTGTCATATGTATTTGTGAGGTACCTATTTAAAGAAAACAAACAAAACAAACATTAAAATAATACAAAAATTCAAAAGAATTAGCATTTCCCACAAATATATTTTAACTACAATTATTGTATTTTTTTCGAGACAACTTTTCCCATATAAATCTTTTTAATAAAATACATAGAATCACTCATGCAATAACAATATTTAACAATGCCAGGATTCGATTCTCAGCCACTATAGTTCTTAATTCCCACCATCTGTCTCTCAAAGCGTTCTTTTAAAGAAACAAATACGTATTTAAAAGTTAATTTGAGAAGACGCAAATTCACGCTAAATTCTGATAAAGATAGACGTTTTTAAAAATATTTTTTTAACTGCAAATAAAGTGCTTTTCTAAGTCTTAACATTAACGTCATATTTAAACTTAATAAAGAAAATAAAATACACAAATTAAGTAAGATTCTCAGATAAATTACAAGTTTAATTAGAGTTTAAAAATAAGAGGGTAGTTTTAAATACAATTCTAGATTTAACGATTAAAATCTTAGATCGTTAGATAAAACGTGCCCGTTTCAAATCATTTAATAATAGGCAACTTATTCTATAAAAATAAATATAAATATATAATAAAACACGTCTCAAAACTAGAGCACTGGCCAATGACGCTACATGTTATGTTAAGGCTGTAACAAAGCTATGCTGACCCGGCATCAAGTTCCACAATGCCAGGTCATTGCAAAACACCAAAAGGGTTCATGCAACTGGTTACTAACCTCAGAAACGTTCCGCTAGGTTGTACACTTCACATTCACACAAATAATATTATAAACACCAAAAAACAATAGTTTTAGCCACGACCGCCGACCACTGGTTGCGCAGAACGACTACAAACTAAAGCCTACAACACATTTGCAGTTATTTGAGATAAGTGAATCAAGATACTGGTAAAAGCAAACTGTAAAGTCTAGCACACACGCGGCGAAAGTGCCGTACTCGGCTGCGTTGCATTCGAGATTTCTATCGCTAGGTTATTATCTGTGAACTTCAAGATTACGCGCTTATTAAAATTTAATTATTCTATTGTTTAATGTTCTCTTGCATATAATTATTCATTTCTCTCACACTAGTATCCTACGATCCTTTTGGCTTAGGTTTATTTTGAGCTGTTTCCATCTTTGGCACTTTGTAATTATTAATAAACTATATTTTGTAATTGTATATTAATTATATAATTACATTACAATTACATATTGTATAATAAACCCTTACCTAATAACTAAGTGAAGCAGTGCAAATGTAATCTTATATTAATAAATTTATTTTATATTCCAATTTCTTTTTTAAGCCCCGAGGCGGACGGTAAAAGGGGTTATAATTTGACGTGTTAGTGTATATCTGTGGCATCATCACTGTTAAACAAATGGACCTATTTTGATGCGATTTTTTTTAATTCTGATGTGATTCTTAGCTAGCTTAGCTAGAATACACGTAGGTTTTGTTGAGGGCAATTGAAAATTTTTAATTTTAGTATTGTAATAAGTTACATGAAATCAAATATTAGGTACGTATAGGAAATTCCCATTCTAACTGCAAAATTAGGTGTAAAAACTATGTACGTAACTGATAGTTTAAATTTTATTTAAAAAATTAGAAATTTATTTAGCTTTTTCCTGAAATATTACATTTTTTGGTCACTGACGTAATTGCAACTAGTTTTTAGATAACATGTGCTAGTGCGAATTTCCAAAAACCACAAGAAGCTATTTGAATTTAAAATATTAATCCTACCTTTATCAATTGACACTCGAGCCAAAAAAATAAAGAAGATTTATAAAAAAAAACATTTTTTGCAATGCCGTCACCTCCGCATAAATCTTTATAAATATGAACCATCCATTGAACCTTACAAATCCATTTGCTGTTGGATCAAAAGAAGGTATATATTTTGGTTATATTTTTTTTTATTATGGTTATAATTTGACGGTATAAGTTTTACATATTTGGTATGTGATTACTCTATCAAAACGAACTGATTTTGATTATTCTCTTTTAGATTAGATTTTAGGTCATGATTCCGAGGTGGTCCCATATTATTTTTATGATATTGGAAGGCAAACAAGCAGACGGATTTTCTGGTGATATTAAATTCACGTCACCTAGAGACACCAAAGGTGATGATGGGGCGTTGCCAACCTGTAGACGGGATGTTAGGCGTCGAGCAAAAGTGAGTTTACCGGCTACCTTATCCTCTGAACCAAAACACATCAACAGCAAGCACTGACGTTATGGTGGCTAGAATAGTTAAGGCTATGGTACAAATCCGGGCGAGTCGCTGCAAAACTCGACCTCCTGGTCAGATATCACGGTGTTAGTGACGATAATCCTGTGCTCGCCTTTAACGAGCTGCCTGGCACAGGAAGGCAGATGGTCTATTCTGCAAAGTTTTATCATTAACCGACAAGTGTTTTTTGATTAGAATAACAACTACTAGGATGTTAATGAAATGTATGTGAGACCATTCGAAATCAAAAGCTATCTTTTGAAAAAAGAATTATTAAACCGCAACATGATAATAAAATTTTAGTAATTTTTTTTTGCAGCTTTATTGAACTTTTATTATTTCATCATCATCATCATCATCAGCCAAAGGCCGTCCACACCTGGACATAGGCCTCCCCCAAAGAGCGCCACAAATCACGGTTTCCAGCAGCTTGTATCCATCGATTCCCGCGACTTTGACCAGTTCATCAGTCCACCGGGTGGGAGGTCGTCACTACGTCGCCCGGTGTCGGCCCGCCACTCGAGAGCTTTCTTCCCCAACGGTTGTCGATTCTGCGAACAATATGGCCTGCCCATTGCCATGTATAGTTTATTCTATTTATTTAAGTACATAATAAGAAAACGAACAAGCAGGTATCTCTCCTAATAATAAGAGACAACAATTGTCTAACACCATAAATGTTACAGATGCGTCGCTAATTTATGGCTTATAGTTCGTAGGAATCTTAATGACTTATTTTAATGACGTGTATTCGTTATCTTTAATATAAACAGCTTTTTATGATTTTATAATATGTCTAATACATTGTAACTATACAACGACCACCGATCGTTACTCATCTTCCGTTCCAATAAAAACAAGCGTCAAACGCAAATTGTATAATGGATCTCAGTTCAACGATGTGAAGCATTTTATATCTCTCGTTCCGTGTGTTGGTACGGGTCCCATGTGTAAAAAAAATCACTTGCTTTTGCCCGGCAGCTCGTAATAGCCGAGAATAAGTTAAATGCATTCCATCACCGCACCACCAATTACCTTGTTGGCCATTGCCAATTGGTAATCGGAGTTGAAGTGCTGCACAGCAATTTGCCCGTCTTACCTTTTCCTGCTCCATAAACTCTGCCTTACCGTCTCCGAGCAGCAAAGCAAGGTGCTTCGCTGCTCGGTGGTCTATATTATATGCAACAATTATCTTGCACTATCAAGAGTTCGTGCTTGTTAGATTTATTATAACACTAGCCACCCGCCCCGGCTTGACACGGGTATAAAATGTACATATAAACCTTTCTGTTTAATTACTTTATCTATCAAAAAAAACGCATTAAAATCCGTTGCGTAGTTTTAAAGATTTAAGCATAATGGGAGAAATGGACATAGGGACAGGGAAGCGATTTCTTTTTTTTTTCTTTTTTTTATAGAAGAGGAGGCAAACGAGCAAGTGGGTCAACTGATGTAAAGTGATCACCTCCGCCCACGGACGTCCGCAACACCAGGAGTATCACATATGCGTTGCCGACCTTTAAGGAATGAGTACGCTCTTTTTATGAAGGTTCCTAAGTCATAATCGTTTGGGAGTACCGCCCTCGGTAATTGATTCCACAAAGGTGTTAAACGGGGTAAAAAATGTCTTCGGAATCGCACAGTTGTAGATCGCCACGCATCAAGATGATGGGCATGATACCTTAAGCTCTGACGCGATGTCCGAAGGTGGAAATCAGCGGCTGGAGCGGGAGCGGCGACTTCGTTTTGTAGTGATAGTGATAATATAATCGTAAATTTAAAAAATTTGAATTTCCGTCAAAAACTCCCTAATGTAGCTGAGAACCATCTCGATCGAGTCAACTTTTGAGCTTTGCCGCAAGCGATGGGATCGTTACATCCCCGATAGAAGTAAAAGAGATAAAAGAGGGAACTTAAGAGTTTGACGTGACTGGAAAAAGAGAGTAGTTAGGAATAAGTTTAACGTATCTGCGCGTGTGTGTCTATCTGTGGCATCGCAGCTTTTGAACAGATAGACCAATTTGATTGCGAATTTTTTTGTTTGAAAGTTGGCGTAAACGAGATCGTTTTTACCTACATGACATGTAAGCTTTATTGGGGGTTATTGAAAATTTTAGTGTTATTTGACTAGAGCTAGGTGAGATATTGATGTGAGACTAATTGAGAAACATCCACAGCAATTGCGAGCACGGTCAATGACTTTGTCGGCCGTGAAAATTGGAGCCAAGTTTAGATTTCGATCGAAAGTTGCCCACGAGTGTACCGTGATGTAAATGTCGTGGGTATTTGGTCACGTTCATCGTGACTTATTAAAACCATCAAGAATTTAGGGTAAGGAGGCGAACAATTTTTAGTAATAACTTAAGCTGGCTTCCCACGGTGCGTGATGTCGAGGACGAAGATCAGCGCGCACTGTGGAACACCCGCTTAAGTCATTTCTTAAAATTGTGTCTTCTTGATCTTAACCGTGAATACACAGTCGACATTATTTTATGGAATAGGTAAATGAGTTATCTGCATCTGATGATTGTCGCCTCTGTTGTCGAGAGGTCCGGGTGTTGGACTTGACTGCATGAGGTCTCGGGTTCGAATCCCGGGTCGGCCAACAAAAAGAAAATTGGATTTTTCCAATTTTCTAATTTAAAAAAAAATGTTGGTTAGGATTGGAGACGTGCCCGGTTGGCGATAGGCTTGCTACCTATCACATTATGAGACTTAGTATCTTCGGCTAGTCGTGGGTGCCCTGGTTGTGTCTCTGCCTACCTCTTCGGGGATATGGGCGTGAAGATACTTCTTTCTTTACTTTTATGATGATATGTAAGTAAACTTCGCTGCTTAGGAAGAGCTGTATCATCAGGGTTGCGTTATCGTCCTTTTATGGACAAGTAAGTTTTTTTCTTAGCCCTTAAAGTATACTGTTTCAGAAACGCAGTTACTTGGAGCTGGTTTTATATTGGTGTGATAGGTATGAGGCAAAACGTTATAGCCACATATGAATATGATGTCCAATCTACCAGTGGTTAAACATAACATCTTGTCTCTTGGAGAACTCTTCGGAGTGTTTACGGGAAAACAAGTTCAAAGAATTTGCATGATGTTTTGCAAAGTCATGGACCGTCAGAGACGAATACTACTGGTGTCACGTATTGTTATGGTAAGATTTCCAACCAAATCATTTGTTTCATTAAATTTGATCTAAGTAGCTTGTTGAATATGGTAAACAGGTACAGTGTAACAAACAATGAATGTTATGTGATGGATGGTCTTTGATGATGGTGGAATTATGGTGATGATGATAATGAAATGATAATATGATGTATATAACAAATGATAAATAATCGCCTTTGTGGTCAGACTAACGTTGTACTTGACTTTTTGAGGTGCCGGGTTCGGTCTCTGGTCAGACTAAAAAAAAAGGTAATGTGTATTTCCAGTTGACACCGGCTTGCCATTTATCACATTGTGGGACTTAGTTCTTCCGGTTGTACCTCTGCCCATGTCTCGGGTATAAGGGCGTGAAGATGTAAAGTTGCTGCACAGCACTTGGTCACTTGGTCAGTGGTCTAACGAGCTGAGAGGGGAGTATGGAGAGATGTAAGTTAGTTATTTCAAGTTGTATGTAAGCTTAGATTATTGAAAAAAGTGGAAGAACTTCGATACCAGAAAATAGATAAGAAATATTTTTTCTTACATACCTATATCACACATCTGTACATTAAGTCTCTTTTAAATAGAGAGTATTGAGATCAAAAAACGAAAAGTTTTACTTTAAAGATTCATAATAATTTAAAGTAAATGCAGTTCAAATACAGTAACGTAAAACTACAAGGCGGTGCTTTTTATGCCATGTAATCAATCGATTGAAAGTTAAGGACACGTGACTAATTGTTTTAACATTGCGTACTTTATTGACGCTTTGCGCTTGCTCTTCATTGGCGTGTTCCGTATAGCACGTAGGTATAGCACCATCATGTTGATAATTTAAAATTATGTCTTTGGTGACGTGAATTTCCTATCATTGGGAAATCTGCGAGCTGATTGGTGAAATATTATGGTGAATAAATACTATTTCTGTATATAGGAAATATGTATAATAATACCAAACAAAAATAAAAAAATATTTAAAAAACCCTACAAAACATATCTGTCATGTACCTAAGATCTATCTCGATCACGTCAGCGTTCAAACAAAAAATTCGCATCGAAATCGGTCCATTCGTTAAGGAGTTAAGATGCTACAAACAGATATACACACACACTCAAACAGAGAGAGAGAGAGAGAGACGTAAAACTTGTAATACCTCTTTTTTCGTTCGAAGGTTAAAAAAAGTATTCACCATAACATTATGAAATAGCTTCTCGCAATTCAAAAAAAAAACTTCGAGAAACACTTACTGAAATGTTATGGACGAGTGAGGATAAATTGTACCCAGGCTAAACAGGAAAATCACAGTTATAATTATAATTTTAAAGTATATTTTCAAACTCGCCCAACTACAGGCGTAAGACTTTTCTAACACCCTTCATAAGTATACAATTTTCTTACGATTCGCGGGATTCCCGGGTTATATATTTTTACAGGAAATAATAACATTATGCTACAAGCGACGAACGTCACAGTTTGTGCCTTGTTGATATTGTTGTTGTGCCCACAAATACGCGCCTATAAATTATTAATTACTTTGCTTTCCTGTGAAAAAAAGGTTATCTATTTAGTTACTTTTTCTGTTTTTGTCTATAAGGTGGGCTTGACTTTTTGAGATCCCGTGTTCGATTCCCGGGTTGGGCAACCAAGAAAAAATTTTTTTTACAATTTTCCAATAAAAGACTACATTGGCCGGGTTTGGTTATGTGCTTGATGGCGATAAGTTTGCCACCTATAGCATTGTGTGTCCTAGTGTCTTCAAATAGTCGTGAGTCGAAGATAACAATGGCCTACAAACAGCATACATGATACAGATGTATGGCTGGGATGTTAGGCCTATTGTGCTAGTCTACTGGCTACCCTACCCTAAGAGCCGAAACATGACAGAGTCATTATGGCGGCAGGAATAGATAAGGCAGTCGATCCCTATCCCGGGCAAATTGCTGCACAGCACTCTACCACCCAACTGTGGAATTGTTAGTAATGGCCTTTATTTTAAGCCAGTACTCGCTTGGTACGAGTTATCTTGCCTAGAGGCAGATGGTCTATTCTGCTTAATGGGTTACCATAAGCTCTTAAAACAATATTATTTCAATGATACTAATTGTCTTCGGAGAAAGACAACCTTAAAATGTATGCAATAAAGTTATTTTCATAAGTTTTCATTTAGCATTATGAAAATAATACGCGTACCGCTATAAGCGTTTATGGTAGGGGCCCTGGACCAACTCGGGGAATCCCTTTATCACTATCCCTCAAATGAGTAATTTGATCATAATGCTAAGCAATTAGTTATCAAAATTAATGCTTAACGTAAATAACTACAATTTCTATGTGAATACCTAAACAATAAATTAAGTTACTTTTATGTAAATAACACACCAAGCGAGCTTGGAGTAGGTACCTATATTTACATCTCTACGTAAAAAAGTATATTTCTCTTCCCTACAAGTACCTACTATAAAAAAATATCTCAGTAAATTCTGCAGTTATCTCTATTCAAACATCAAGTACAAACTCGTGTGTCAGTGGAAAGATTTCCATTGGATATTTCCAGCGAGATCATAATCATTGCTTTATCTTTTATAACCTAATTACCACAAAATTCAATGTCCTCGATATGTCTCACTTGCTATAAAATAATGAAGTCTATATTCACGCTATTTTCGTCTTCGTTGATAAGCTTTCTAATTCTGACGTGATGTTTTCTCAATCGTTATGATTTTAGATACCTAGTGCCTGTGCAAAGACAAATGGTTTGTAGGTACCTGCTTTTACCTACTCACAGATTATACCCCTAGTTTTACCCTTATAGAACTAGCAAACATAGACACAATATTCAGCATTTAATTTCTTTGATTTAACTGTATAGGTATATGTGATTGCATTTATGGTGAGTTAAGTATTAAACACGCAAAAAGCAAATATATTTTCAAGCCAAAGAATTAGACAAACTACACTCCACACACAGGTGTAGTAGAGACATAATATTATTCCATTATATAAAAGATATGTTTAACTACGCTTGGTACTAGCAGAGATTAGTAAACATAATAAAAATAATACCTATATATTGTGTTTGGTACTAAGTATATCCCATACAACGAACTGACGTACCTACTTGAGTAATTTCCGAAATCCCTACTTGGGCTCCTCTATTGCTTTATCCCACTATTCGAAAAGTCTGGTGAAGATTACTTAGCTCTTACCATGAGTTTACGGCTTGTCAAGTTTATCTACTATACTCGCTACGGTCTCTATAAATTAATTGTATAAAAACTTTGAACAGCGCCTCTGTTGGTAACTAAGGGAAACACATTTTTAGACGAGCAGAGCTGCCATTTATTTTATACACTTTTTTTTCGTGGGGAAATCCATCATGGATACCCTAATTTCGGGGGAAGTGGCGGGTTATGTGAGACTCCTACTCACGCGCAGTCCCTCTCAACAGGGGGCCGCATGTCGTCTGAAGTGGTGCACGGAGACACAGCGTACACCACTTCGGGGGTTCCAGTGGCACCAGGCAACCCCGTACCTGCCGGACTTACCGAACGTAATCTACACCAAGTCATGGCAAATTGTCTGGTATGAGCTATAACTATACTAAATTTGTGCCAAATATTTGACACATTGTGCAACGCCAACCTTAGGTTTGTCTAGGCCGACTTTATTTACCCCGACTTCGAAACATTATCATGACAACTTAATCTTTACAATGACATGAACAGTTCATAATTACCTTCTTCCAAGATATCACTGTTTACCGACGGTATGACGCGAATGAGCATATCATATCACAATGTTGACTCCGATTATATTACCTTAGTCTACGTCTTCGATTTCACTCGCACTGATTGAAGGTGATAGTAGAAAAGTGGATATTGACCCTGACTACGACAAAGATACAATTACAAGTACATGCCTAAGGTTAAGTAATTTCAATGACTTGCTGAGATGGATATTCCTTGCCTATTCCTAAGTATCTTCACGCCTATGTCCCCGAAATGGTAGGCAGAGACACAACTAGCCGAAGACATCAAGTCCCACAATGTGATAGGTGGCAAGCCTATCGTCAACCGGGCACATATCCAATCCCGGACATCTACATTCAATCTACATTTTCTAATTTTTTGTTGCCCGACCCGAGGTTCGAATCCGGGACCTCAAGAAGTGAAATCTGAAGACGGACCGCTAGACCACAGAGGCGACTTTACCTATTCCTGTCACCTTTCTTGTTCTTAGTTGGAGGGGCCGACAAACTTACTCACGCAACCCTCTTCTTAGAAATGCACTTTTACCACAATTATTAGTGGCTACAGGCGACATGGCTTTGTTATCATCGGGAAAACCGTCTGTTAGATTTAACCTATACTTATCTATCAAATTAGTTTTTCTATGGAAAAAAGAAACTGGGAAAACTACATTTATGTTGCATCTAGACCTTTAACTAATATTAGTAAGTATATTCAGTTTTGTTATTATCGATTCCTAAGTTTTATGAGCGAACTCAAAATTTTAAGTAATTGAAAAAATAATTCCATTTAAACATTTTCAAGACAAAGGTTGCCAATAAAAACCATTTTTGAGTCGCGCTGCCAAAATTTATCAGATGTCACAAAGAGCCGAGCTTCTTACTCTTTCTCTCTCTCTCTCTCTCTCTCGGTTAGCAACTCATCAGCCGTTTAAAAAAATCGACACTAGCTCTATAGACTAAACATAACCTCTAACGTGACAAACTTTACACCTTAGGTAAACTATTAGGTTTAGGTGGCTTGGATTACAAGCCTACCTACTACAAGAACTATAGAATTTGTAAAATAATGAATGCATGTGTTGGTAGCGAAACGGCAAAGCTATGAATTTTGACTAAGGTGTCTGGTACAAAATTTTTTCAGTCTTTAAAATTTGTGGAAATGTAACCCTAGGACAAGTGCTGAAACAAAAATACCTTAGGATATAAAAGTTTGAGTTTAGGGCTTGTAGAGTCAGGGTATGTAGGTATAGCTAAAAGTTTGGCTTTAAGTGACATCACTCTGTGGTCTAGTGGTTCAGCTGTTGGACATGACTGCATGAGGTCCCGGGTTCAAAATCCAGGGTCGGGCAGCAAAAAGAAAATTTGGATTTTCCAATTTTCTGATGAAAAAAAATGTTGCTCGGGATTCGATATGTGCCCGGTTAGTGATAGGGTTGCCTCCTATCACATTGTGGGACTTAGTATCTTCGGCTAGTCGTGGGTGCGTTGGTGCCTCTGCCTACCTCCTCGGGGATATGGGCGTGAAGATACTTCAAACTTTTTGACCTTGCGAGCAATGTCGTCTCGCCATTGTAACATTTTACATGAAAATGTTTTTGATGGGGTTTTTTCGTAAGTTATTTGTGACAATATTACTATTATAGTACATAATCATTTTCCAGTTTAGGATTGTCCAGTTCGCCTTAATTGGTACTCCCGCCTTACCTATTTTTGCTGCAATAGCGCCAGTTCTCGCCACTGTCGTATTCCATGCTGAAGAGTAGTCTGTAAATTCTAATATGAGGCCTAAGACAGCGATGCTCTAGTATTTTAAAAAAAATGTTATATAATCATACAAACTACCATCCCCCAGTCCTAGTAAAATTTATAAAGTTACAGTTATTTTAGTTAATGTTCTTACTAATTACTACTTACTAACTAAATTTCAGTTTTCGAGGACTTCAAGAAATATGAATTTTGATGATATTCAGTGAATGGGTTGGAGGAAATGAAAATTATTTTAGACATCTAATTTAAAGCAGTGGTCGTCACACTTTCCTGACCAAGGGCCCTACAGGACAATGTGGGTCTCAGTACTGGTCCACAGAGTACCTAGGTATGTGATGGCTTTAGGTGGCGATGTCTCTTTTCAACTAACTTGGAAAAAGGAGGAGGTCATATTCGACATCATATTCGAGGTTCGACTCCTATATATTTTTGTAATGTATCTAAGTATGTCAATTGATTTCTTCGTCATTTCTAAATTAATTAATTTTTTTATTTAAAAAAGTGTACTTCTGAGATGGTCCCTTTGCCATTAAGTCTTGATCCGATAAAGGATCCAAGGAAAATCAAGGAATGTTCTAAATTTTTGTGTAGGTACGTAGACGGAATACTGAAATTGAAGTGGGCTTTTTGTAGTTTTGCTGTTTAAATCATTAGTATAAAAGTCAAGTGGCGTCTGTGCGGTCTAATACGAAGGCATTCGCCAAAGAACTCACAAGCGAATTTTGCTCGTGCCCGCGGCGGACGCGTAACTGGGGTTTTATTTCAAACTCATAAGACTTACAATTTGTGCGGTCACATAGCCGTAAAATCATTGCTCGCAAACTGGTACGTGTCTACGGGCGGGCGACCGCTTCCACAGGAACCGCAAACAACCGCGGGCGCGGCGGGTGTAAAACGCGTCGTGATATGTGATCTTACTTTAGAGGCCCAACCAGGGCACCCCCAACTAGCCGAAGACGCTAACTAAAGCTGATGACACTTAAGTCCCACAATGTGATAGGTGGCAAGCCTATCACCAAACGGGCACGTATCCAGTCCCGGGCAATGTTATTATTATTACATATTTTTTTAAATTATTTTTTATTACATATTTATTATAGGTACATTATCTAATTATTTTTATTGCCCGACCCGGGGATCGAACCCGGAACCCTCTTGCTAAAGAGTATTTATATTCCTTGCCCGGACCTCAAGAAGTCAAGTCCGACGCCGCACCGCTAGCCCATAGAGGTGATATAATGTCATAACAACTATGTAGTTTCAATAAAAGCATTACTTAAACTACAGTTTGTGTGTAATGCTGAAGTTATATAAAACATCCGGAGTAGTAACAGGCAGGACCTTGCACTTCGTTTTACCCGTCGCGGTCGTGGAGGGGCACTCCTGTATCAATAGTATTGACCTCTTCTTGAAGTTTTAGCGCGAGAAAAGATGGTCACGGCTTTTTCATAATTGTTGAATTTCGTGTTTAAATTGAGTGAAATAAGTCAATTTTGGTGACATTTGGTACAATTTTGTTTAATGAAAGAGCACAAATGAAATAGTCATAAAGAAATTAGCGTATCATGTATTTCCTCGTTGCCGCCAAATCTTACTATATGAGCTGGAGTAATGAGGCCACCGCTTTACCCATGACCCCGACATGAATTAATGACGACTTATGACTAATTATAATTGAACCTCGATTTTGTTAAATTAAAAGCAAATAAAATGTTAACGCGAATGCCAAAACCTAAAGAAAGAAAAGAAGACCTCTTACTAAAGAGTATTTATATTCCTTGGTATTGACCGACGTTAACAGCTCATTATCAGAATCAATGAAACCTTTCCAGTCTCACTCTAGCTTCACTTAATCGGCTGACCTTTAACCATGACTCTTTTCTTAAATTCTAGTCGTACCACCACCAGTCCCGTCTTTTAAAAAATTGTGAATAGCTATAGCAGGGCTTCCCAAACTATGCGTCGCGACGCCCTAGGGCGTCGTGGCACTGTCCCAGGGGCGTCGCGGGTCAAATACGACCGAGTGGAGCTAGTTACGAGCCCACCAGAACCTGTTACTAGGGTTGTCCTTATTGTAACTGGTAACTAGTTTTAGGCCACGGGGTGCGGGCTGGGTTAAGGGGAGTCGTAAAAGCTAATAGAGATTGTAGTATAAGTGATAAGTATTTTTGATCCATAGAAACCCCCTCTCTCCTCCCTAGGGCGTCATTTAAAAATAGCATGTCCTAAGGGCGTCACAGTAGAGATAAGTTTGGGAAGCCCTGAGCTATAGGGTTCATTTGTTTTTTTTTCAGGGAGTTCATGTGGCACTTAAATTATATTGCCAGTTGCCTTAACTATTTTATGGTCAATTGTAATATTTTCAACTGGTAACCTTTATGCCGATGTTGCCCAGTTTGTGATCTTTAAGATGGAGGGACCATTGTAATACCTACAATGCTCCTGAAAAAAAAATATAAAATTATAAATATCTTAGGACAAGCTACACAAATTGAATCTAACTCCAAAGTAAACAAATTATATGCTTGTGTTATGGGTGTTAGTCAACGATACTAATACATAGAAATACTTAAATAGATACCAGAATAAATGTAATAAACACCCAGACCCGGAAATGCAGACACCTTAATGTTCTTTACACAAATGCCTGCCCCCGTCGGGAATTGAACCCGAGCCTCACGGTTGGGCGATGTAGTTAGGCTAAGGCGACCTTATTACACTATTTGATATTTCTCTACCGAAATTCTACACTAACAACATTAAAATGAAGTATCCGAAATATACAGTTCTAGAAATATCGAATTAAATATGTGGTCGGCCTCCGTATTGACTCTTAACGTCAATTCCAGTTAAAAAAAAATTAAAAAAAATATATTCAAAATGTAGAGAATTTCTTCGTTGGATTCACCCAATTTAGCGGTTGAAAACAAACAAAACTGCATGCATGATGAATTTTCTTTTAATTAATTTACAAATCACAACTTTTCTTAAGTTCCAATTTCAATTGTAAATTAAAATATTTAGAAATGATAGGTCCATTTAATAAATAAAAGCCCAATTTGAAAAATAGTTTTTTTATTTACTTCAAGGTAAAAGTATTTTATAATTAATAATTCCCTAAGCTCAAAACCCCAAGTAGAACACAGTAGATAAGGTATACCCACAAAAATGACCAAGTAAAAGTGGTGCCGAGATAAAAACAAAAATTCCATCGTGTCACCAGCTAGCCCACGTGGGAAATATCCCAAGGGGTTCCACCGGGATTAGACGGGATCTCGTAGTCAAAACCTTCAAAAGGCACCCATTACTGGGCACTAATATCATTCGGACACCAAAAAACCGGTCCAAGTGAATTCATACCACACACCAAACTGCGTCACTTTGCCCCTGCTTCCCCATAACAGTCTACTATATCTTTTTTCATTTAATTTTTTTTTTACATTTAACAGAAAAACAAAAAACAAAATTTTGACGGAGTATACACAAAAAGTAAATTTTATCTTACACTTAATATTTACAAAATTACATCTAAACAACAGTATCATGTATCCCATAATCTTAAAATCAGTACATAACTTTAAATAAGTTTTTAAATTAATTTATGTACTTACACTAAATCGTACTAACACGAACCAAAATTTATCTATTTTTCTAAACAAATAAAGGATGAGAAACAGATTAATAACCACTCATACAATATAAAAGCGTAATAAATATCCATTTCAACAGACTATAGGCTAAAAATTGTCGAATGTAGAGCGATTAATCGCAAAGATGTGAATAACTGATATATTTAACACAAACAAATAGATAAAATACTGATACACATTTCATACAAATCAACTCGAGAGTTGATTGGTATGAGTCGAAATACATATTACAATGGTACTTACTGGATATTTTTTTAAATGTACTGTATTAAAAATAGTTTATATTTTGTGCGTTAATTAGTAAATACTGAATACATGTAAAGATAAAATAAAAATATGTGTGCATGTACTAGCGTACACTCGTAAGAACTGGAGAAGTGAAACTTCTTTATGACGTTATTTTTCAAAAAATAATTTACTATATGCAACTTTACAGAAATTGGTTAAATAAAGTTTATTGCCTATATAAAGTATATCCCTACTCCGCTGGAGAAAGTATACTTCGAATCACGCGTGGTAGGGATAAGAACAAAGATGGCGCGTAACAGAAAAATGTGACGCGTAACGAAAAAATGTTACACTATTTTTTTTTCCAACTCCGATAAAGATGTTTCAGTTCAAAAACACTTCGCAGATTTACAACTTTCAAAATAGATCTCATATATTTATTTAACTATAAAATAAAGATTCAAGTGCCTTGTAAGAATGACCATTATATGTGAAATAATGTATCTCATCCACGCATTTTTATGTTAACTTAGACATTGACATTTTACACTAGAAATAGAACATATTCGTACAGGCAAATTTGCTACCACAACCGTTCATTAAGAACCATCCATAAATAAGGTCACAAGAATGTTATGACTTCTTAACCCTTCCCTCCTCTATCGTTATGAGCGCTAAGATTTGTAATTATTATCCCTCCCCCCCGCGCGCACCTCTAAACCTGTGACATTAGTTGCGGACGACTTTAGATAATGGTAATAATTTATATGTCTCGCACTAATTACACCCAAAATAGAAAATAATAATCAGTCAAAAAAAATGTTTAGTGATCTTATTAGATTTATTATATTCACTATAATGAAAGTGAGCAAATATTAACGAATTGAGAAAGTTAAGTAATTTTACTGAATACGATCAAAGCTCAAAATCATACTTGTAGCCAACTTTACTTGAAACTACTTAAGTACTATCTTGAACTTAATTTGACATATTTTTAATTTTGGTAAATAGAACACTAATATAAACTCAATAATAAAGAAAACAAAACTTAAAAATTATAAGTAAATAATTAAAAAATCTTCCTTGCTTTATTATTGAGTCGTTTATAGACACATAATATTTACAAAGTAAGAAAGAGAACAAAATCAAAAGTTCTAAGAGCCAAAAAAACCTACATAACTGATATTGAGATTTTTGCCTCTTAGAATTATGTACCTTATATTTTATATTAAAACTTTATACATAAAAATAATATGTATAAACCACTGAAATTGTAAAATAAGAAGGTTCACAACATGAATTTAATGTCTATTAACTTCCTTTCCACTCTAACAGTGACAAAAATACTTAAGTAGGTATAGTAAAATGTATTTTTCCTATTGCATGGTCCAAGGGACCTACTTAGAAATACCCAGTAGTTTATCGATATTTAAGTTTACTGAGGTAATAATACTATTTTGTCACAAAATTTAAACCAAACCAAATATTTGACGTTTTTTTTTCAAAACCACTCTACTCTACAGTAAATTGACAGAATATTTTCTGTAGTTATAATATTACTGTAAAAAATATTTCCATTTTATACACGTTTTTTCGTTGTAGGTCAACTATTACAGATACAACAAAAATGTTTTGTTATTTATGCATATAAAGATTAAACATGACTCAGGACAATGAACTGTACGAAAATTAAAACAGCTCAGTTGATTGTCCCTGCAGTCAACATCAAATGTTATTTATAGTTCAAGAGTATAATATATTACTTACTCTATTTTTTTGTACACTCAAATTTAAAAAAAAAACATGTGTGATTAATAACTATTATTACCCTCAATACACCTAAACGACTAAATTTGTAAGAGACTTTCATATTTTTGGTTTACAAAACCAAATGTATCTTAAGTATTGAGTTATAAGCTATTTTGCAAAGGCGTCTATTTAGATTATAGCTAAATATATTAGCATTACATCTTAACAAACTTACGTCGAACAACAATACGTTTGTATAAATGTAATGCTAAATAAAATGTGAATTTATTTTTAAATTGACAATTATTGATAATTTTGATCGATTGAAAAAAGTTTTATTTGATTTTAATTTTTTTTTTAATAAAACTTTTTGTTTTAATTTGACTTTCATTTTTTAACACAAAAGGAATTAAGTATGAAAACCTCGTTCATTATTTTTTTTAAATTATTAATTAATTATTGGTATTTTTATGACTTGAAAAAATATATACAAGTTATGTTGATAGTTCAAGGTAGTGGGCCTTATACCAAGATACAAAATAAAATAATTATAATTGCTTACACAACGAAAGCCTCATAAGATTTAAGTTAACGATATTCTTTTTGTATTCATTTTGAATCTTGGTAAAAAGTAAAATCTATTCGATTTCCCATACCAAAATTTTACTTTATTACTTAATATAAGTAACAGCAAACACATACACCGACTTACTTCTAACAGTAACAATAAGATTAGATTATTGCATATGTTTCGTATTCCAGAACAGCAATAAAAAATCAAGATAACACTTATGAATAATTCAAAAGTATTATCTTAAGTAGAGATTAACATTCAAGCATGGTTTTAATCTTGATTGCATGTTTTGGATACGATATTAAATTCATCTTACCAAAAACTGATGAATTTAAGTGTATCGATGGGTACACGGTCGTAAAACCGTTCACTTAACTTTCATAAGTAAGCAACAATTACATTTTTCTAAGAAGAACCTATATTTACTTTTTTTATTTTTCGTTAGTGGGGAAAACTGGCGAGGCTATAACATATAATTTTGTACGTTGTTACTTTATATGAATGAAATATATAAGCATATATTATACGGTTTATTATGCATACTAACTACACTTGTCTATATAAAAAATATAGCTATTTATGCACACATTTTGTTCCTGATTGGCTAAGTAAGATCACTGACTACTTTCAATTATTACTATAGATCGATGCAAACTTAAAACCTTTAAAATAATAGGAATAGCTTTCCTCCAAAAACGTTTGTTTTATTATTTATCTAGCATTACATTCTACTCTCAGTAACTACTTTTCACTAAAATATCTCTTAAAGTTCTATACACAGGCAACAGTTGAATTATCACTTAACGAAGGCATCAGGAGGTATCTTCCCTTCCGAGTTTAGTTGATTGAATATGAATAACGCTCGCTGGTAGTCCCAGCCAGTTTCTTGGAGACAACTATAAAATAAGAACAAAGTTTATGAAGAAGTATGGACTAACGATGTTTGACTAATGACTATGATATATGACTATGTTTGAATGTTTACTGCTCAAAGATACATCAGCAACTTAATATACTTCCTAAAAATTCCATGTGTCCACCAAAACTCGAAGTTGAAACATGGCATTCCTTCTCAACTTACTAAAAATCATAATTTTGTAAAAAAATAAGTTTAATTAAAAAAAAAATCAGAAAAAAAAATATTTTTAAACTAAAAATATAATGAAATGGTTTTGGAATTTTTCATATCAATTGAAAAAGGTTTACTGTCTAAAACTAAATCATAGCTTCGCGTTTGTAAAAATATACATACATTACCTAATGAATTCAGTTGAAGTAATTTAAAACATACATACACACATCTACATTTAACATGAAATATTATACAAACAACTTATTATTTTATTATTTGAACGGCCAAGGACTGGAAATTTTTGCCTAAGATATATTGCCAACACAATAGTACTTTAGCTTGTTCAGGGAGAGAGTAAATAAATACTACTGTTTATTCTGTTTTCAAATGGTTACATAAATTTAATGAATTGTAGCATAGATAGACTTGGAAAAGGACTTAGATTACTTTTTATTTCAATACCGCAGTGGGAACGAAAATGTTAAATAAATTAATATATGGGCCACGGCAACAACTATTGTAGTAGGTAAAATGAATGTGGTCAAAATGTGATCTTACTTGACGCTCCAGTGCTCGTTCATGCCGGTCTGCTGGCACAGCATGGTGAGCATGACCTTGTGCGTGTCCTCGGGCGCGGGCAGGCCGCTCGCCACCACGGCCGCCGGGCCCGCCCCCGCCCCCGCCCCCATACCCACACCCGGCTGGCCCACTGCGGGCGGCTCGCTGCCAGACTGTATCCTGGCCTCCTACAAATATATGTCTTATTTAATATAGGAGTGACGGACTGGTCTATCAGGGCTCAGTCCAAACTATTCGACGGCTCGAGCTGAAATTTATATATATTTGAAGTGGGCGCGCCCTAAAAATGGATTTTAACTCCACTCCACTCCTAAAAGGGTCTAAACTTTGTATAAAAATCCGTCAATTTCGAAGTTAACTGATCGCCGAAAAACTGGCACACGATCATTCTATGATCGGGATAAATATATACGTTGGCCAGAATAAATTTAACACACAGACCCAGAAAGGCAAACATCTATAATTTTATGTTCATCACACAATAGCCTAAGCCCGTCAGGAATCGAATCCAAGCCTCGCAGATAGTTGGTAGGATTAGGAAGAACTTACAATTAAATAAACCAACTTACAATTTATTGCTGACAAGAAATTGTAAGTTTAGCCAAACAGGTCAGGTTGTTGTCACCTTTTGGCTATTGGAATAATTAGGCCACTAATTAAACAGTATATACCACTACTAGCAAGCAATGCCGGCTTTACATCTCAACCCTAAAATGTACACATATTTCATTTTTTATTACAAAAGAACTTAATTTTTTCAGCATCTATTTCTAAGGGTTAGTTAATTTTACTTAAAAATATTCTCACCTGTTCTCTAGTAGTGTTAGTGACGAAAAGCATGTCATTGGTTATGGAGAATCCACCGCTACTATTTGGTACAATGACAAATGTCCGGTGGAATGACCTTGTTGGTGTACCACCTACATGAGTCTCCTTGAATGTTCCGTTCATTGTCAATACAATCATCATAGGCTGAAAACAATGCAATTCAAAACTTTAAAACGATTTTTATGAAAAGACATAAACACCCCAATAAATTCTTTATTTATCAGAATTAAAAAAACCCTTACAAAAACTTTTTGGAAATTCTACTGTCAAACAATATAGGGGATGAAAGGTTGTATGAAAGTCCATCAAATTGAAAAGACTTAGATTAGGCAAACTGTAAAATTAATGTACATACATATACATATCTTCACGCCAAGTCCCTTACTTCTCTTAGGCAGAGAGTATCGAGTGCCAGACCTCACGATCCTGACAAACCTGTCTTGCCTCCTTCACATTCATTACCCTTTTCATACAAACATGCCGGTTTCAGAGACTCTTGACACAACCCTCGGATAATATCTGATTGATCTGATCGTGAAATGTCAGCCTTGGTCTCCCCGGGTACCTACATCCGTCCACATTCGCATTTATATCTGCTTTGTCCATCTTTCATCTGTCATTCTTTCCACATGACCGAACCAGCGGAGCATGCCCTTTCGCATTTTAACACCAACACTTTCTTTCAATCCCACTCTTTCTCGGATCTCACTGTTACGAATGCGGTCAGCGAGCGTTACACCACAGATTATCCGTAGTGTTCTCATTTCGACCGCATTTACCCTACTTTCATGATCTTTCTGACATACCCAACTCTCGCTTCCATACAATAACGTTGGGATAAGCACAGAATTATGCAAAGCTATCTAATTATGTAAAATTAATAAAATAGCCAGCTCCCTATGGTGATGGGCCATAGGGTGGACGTAAATATCAAACAATTTCAATTTTATTAATAAATAATTGAAAACTCACTGTAAACACAAGTAAATCCACAGCAAATCCCATCAAATCATGTTTTGTTTTTGGTAAATCAGAGAGAAATGATACTATATGTAATTTTCCATTTTTTAAATGCCTTCTTCTAGGCTCTCTCTCGTTAACTCTTAATAAGTTTCTGCTATTTGGTATGTAAGCGTTTAACCTGAAAAAATAATTTAAAATAAGACTTTAAAAAAACAAGCGCTAATTAACAAAGCACCAGTTATTACAGTATACATATTTAAATTATGCGCTTTGGCTATATTCGTCAAGCTTCGGAAATCCGAATGTATTTTAAAGATATCTAGTAGTTAAATTTAGATTAGGTCAGCCAATTTAAAAATAAAAGTATGTTTCTTGTCATAAGTTGACAAAATGAAAACCCCAAATTAAAGAAAATCGAATTAAGACAAATCAGTTGTACTAACTAAATAAGTTTCTGACACCAGTAAGTAGAATAGTTTTTTAATAAAACAAAATTCATGAATTAGTATAAAATTATCAATTAATCAGAATTTGATATGAATATACCCGACATTTTAGACTCAGAATCATTACACTTACAGTCACTGCTGGAACCAATGTTTAAAATGAAACTATCCGAATGGTTATCCAACACAGACTCAAATTTACCTGATCACATACTTTCTTCCATTCGTCGGGTCCTATCATTTAACTTTTTTTACTATAAGATATTTTACCGAGGTCACATTTATGGAAACTTTTTTTTTCGCCACATCGATCGACAATCGCTTAAATATTCTCGATGGAGTTAAAATCAGGATGATATGGTGGTAATCGTAAAACTGACTGTCCATGCTCTCGTAAAATTTTGTCAATGAAAAATACAGCCAAACTTTCTTTATGAGTCAATATAATTTTATATAACTCAGGCTCTGTTAATGTAGAGTGAAAAGTTATATGGTTT
>NJDD01000716.1:155112-176604 GCA_002245505.1 Calephelis nemesis | reverse complement strand
ACACAACGACTTTTTAAGCAACGACTGCTCAACTATTGATGTAGGAGAAATTATTAAAAAATATGTTTAAAACCTGGAAGAACTTGCACGATTCACTAGATGTATTCCACGATCTCTCTACAGCTTCTGATTTTACAGCCCAGGGGCCCTACCATGAACGCTTATAGCAGTATTATTTCCATCTTGCTAAATGTCTGCCTATAAAAGCAAATTTATGGTATACGTCATAAGGTTGTCTTTCTCGACTGACAATTGGTATTGTTAAAATAGTACTGTTTTAAGAGCTTATGGTAACCCCCTTGGTCTTTAAACTTCAAAGAAGGTAATTTTATTAACTAGTAACTCCGATTTGTAAGTTAAAAAAATGTCATAAACCATAGAGTAGTAGAATAATATGTACATGCGTAGAGTTTAGACTGCATTAGCATATTCAGCAATTAGCATGTGCTGCTTATAGGTCTTTCAGAATTCAGAATAGGAGCCGCTTGGCCATATACGTTAAGACCTTCACACACGGCAACTATAATGTACATTAATATACATTACATCCCGGGATGTACAGCTTTACGTTACATCAATGTATCACACACACACAGCGGGTATTGTAGGTGTATCTTTCCCTTCATTTCATTAGCATACGTCCCGATTGACGCAATTTTTAGACATTGATCTGTTATACAGGCTGTTCTGATTTTATTATTGTATTGATATGGACCCGTCTAGTTACTGACAATAAAAATATACTAGATAATTCATCAGAAGACGATTCGGATTGTGACTTTGATGTAAGTACATATTGCCGCATGTGCCAAAAACAGAAAATTGAATAAATATTAGTACTTAAAGAAAACAACTAAAAAAACACGCTTTATTTGCTAATCTAACTAAAAACTAGAAAATAAACTTGAATAAAGAGGAGTTTAATATTACATTAATACACCTCACAATAAAATTATAATAAAATTTAAGTTATTAACACAAAAAAATAATTCAGAGTAAAAAGCGTGGGTTGCATTTTACTGCGGTTCAAAAATATCTACTTATAGATAGTTGCCAATAGAATTTGTTTAAAAAATATCAAGCACTCCAGTGTAACACAATTCAAGTCGCAAAACAAAACAAGTCCAAATTACACAGCACGAAAACGTCAAAATCAAAGAAAAACTGAGAGCAGAGAAACAGTAGGTGCCTCACAACTAGAGCAGGGTCAATAAGAACCCAAACTTGGTGAAGTAAAGACAAATACACCTATCTTGCTTTTGCATTACACTGTCTCTTTCTATTTAAAAAGGGCCACACGCAGGTAGTCACCCCATCATGTCTGAGATGCCACAGGACCCCACAAAAATCAGTTTGGCGTCTTCCAAAATTCACTCAAACTAATTTGTGCACGACAATAAAGCACATTACAGTAATTGTCAGTTTTGATAAACTTTGATAATGATTTTGTTCTTAATTCTGAAATAGTTAAATAATATGACAAATGGCCCCTTTGTAATTATAACAGCAATAAAACCAGATGTAATATTAAAACTATTAATGATAATATCATTTCAAAATCTGCATTAACCGGGCATGTTTTTAAAATAATTTGCACAAGAAGCTACATACTTTTCTTTCCACTGTAAGTGTTAAAAAACAAGAGTTAACATTTTTTTTGTACATTTTTTTCAATTAAACCATTTTTAAATTATAAGCTTATTAAAAAATACCGAATTAATGTCTTGTATTTATGAATCAACTATCTAAGTGTATTTCAAAGAAATAGTACCCACAAATGTTGTTATTTAAAGAAATGGCATAAAAACAACCAAGCGTTTGAAGATATTTAAAAAAAAAAACAGTTATAACTCGATATCTCGAAAACCATGACACTTTTACTAAGGTCATATTTATTTTACTAGTAATCATTCGAGCTAGCCACAGTTAAAGGGTTGTCCATTAATTACTGGACACCCTGTATACGATTAGTCGAGCCATGACCGATCTGTAGAGTTACTCTTGAAGTTCGATTAATGCAATATTAGAAATTAGAATCGATTATGTTATTTTAGGTACTTTTGAATGCAATATTTATGTATTATTAACTTTAAGTTAATAGTGAACAATACATTATTTTATCGGATTCATTATATTTATTTGTAACTAAACGTTAATAATCCGCTAGCACTGTGTTCTAAAATACGATTCCAATTTCTAATTCACATGATATCGAGATTCAAAAGTAACCCTACTGATCTTCCAGAACAATGACAGTAGGATCCCAACTTTATGCGTCAATGGTTCACAAGCACCAGTATATACAATAGGTGATTGCCATAGTACCTACCTAAATATTTTGCAAATTAATAATTCTCGGTGATATTACGAATTTAAAAATGTGTTTCTATGTTATTGGTACCTAAAAAATCAATGTTCTTGAGATAACTGAAACATTAACATGCTTTTTATATATTTGATATTTTCCATATTTACAAAATAATAAATTATAAGTGATACGTAATACAGTATAAGTGTTTCATTATTTGAAAATATGAATGCATTTTATTATGACAATAATTTTGGCATGGTTATAAATGTATTGAATGTACCAAGTACTTAAGTATCATGTGTCTTATTTTAACATTGATTTCATTAGTAAATAATTGTATTTTTTAAACAAACATTATGAAATACATCAGTAAAAGCAGAAGATGCAATTATGTTAAATTGAACGCATCGTAAACCATAGTCTAAAATTAAAATCGACCATAGACAAACTTCTATGCTTTTTCGTTGAGTCTGCCATGTTTTGTCCTACTTGTCGCGCTTGAACAACGCGTTCGCGATTTTCATTGTAATATAATGATTTATTGAATGTATTACGGGTTTTGTTTACTTATAGTGTTGTTTTTATTAACTATAAAGCTGCACGTAAACTGAAAACTGATAAACTCTTTTTAATATTTCTGTGGAAAGTGAAAATATAGTTCGCGTTTTATCAAATTCGAAATCATTCTCAGGTTTGCCGTTTGCTCTGACTGGGTATCCTAAATCTACAACTATTTTTTCTATCCGTGTTACAATGAAGTTATGTTGGTGATTATTAAAACATTTTTATTGTAATGCAACCCACGTGCACACAATAGGTAACGAGAATCTCATGCACATTTGTTATTATTTTGTTCGCGGTTCTCAGTTCGGTTTAACCCGCAAGATCGGATCGAAGAAGGGAAATCGCGTCGGCTATCTTGCTCTTTCTCATAGCATTTCGTTTCGGTGCATTCATTCATTTTAATAATACGGAACAGAATTATTTTCTTGTGATAAATTGTTTTTGTTATTTCTAGTTGAAGGATTGTGTCGGTGGTGTTGAAGTGCTTAGGGCGCAGTAAGCGCACACGTGACGACGGACGTGTGTTTGGGTGTCAGTCTGGTAGGGTTCGCGGGCGCCGGCCGAACGGCACAGTCCGCCTGCAGTGCGGAGCGCGGCGAGCATAGGAGGTGAATCACCGCTCGGTGCCGTGATATTCGTGCTTATTTACTCGCGAGTGCATCATTAAGTGCGTGTAGCGGAAGTGCAAAGGCATGTGCGGCGCAAGAAGGCGCCGATGACATCGCCGTCCTGGGCGACGGCGTATTAGGCCAGTGTGCGTGTGTTAGCTATGTCTCTTGGGTTATGAGTGTGTGACAAAGTTAGTGCATTGAGGACACTGGAGCCCCTAGACGGAGTTGGGCCCGCCGGGGCGGCCCTGGTGCTTCTCGGGGCTCCGCACGAAGGCAAAATGGCAGCGTGGAACCGCCACCACCATTTCAACATGCTGATGGACGAGAATGCCAAAAACAAACGTAAGTAATGTTTAATTTTTTTCAATTGCTCATGTCATTGTTGATATTGATAAATTATTACTTGTATTATAATATAAACATGAAGTTCCTACACATCTTATTGTGTCAGTTAGCAACTTTGCCATAAAATTCTTAAATTCAAATCACCATAACATTGGCAGAATCATTTCTGCTTTATAAAACCTTTCTAAACTCCGGAAAACTATACATTACCACAAGTTGTACTCAGATTTCCTCTAATCAACATTGTTTTTATTTTGCCTGTATCTATTTTTGTATTTGTTAGTTTTACTCAGTATACACTAAAACCAAATTACAAATTTTTCATAATATGATGATCTTAAAGTTTTTTATTATTCAATTGAAGATAACAGTATTTCCAATAATTAACTATTTAAATTTATTCATAACAAGTAATTTAAAAAGTATTAATAACAAGATAAATAGAAATGCAAAGGATTATGCATAGTTGTGACATAGATTAGGTATGTAAAATTGTTCCAGTTTTGAATGAAACATAGCTTCAGTAAATTGGTTTTATGTAACTGGTAATTAGGTGATATTTGGATCAGGTCTTACTTTATGACACATTTATTGACAAATTAACAAACTCTAGCTTTTCAGCTATACCATTGACTTCTATTAATAACAAGTGACATATAACTAAAGCTGAAATTTCTCATTAATGAATGACCGCCTCGTTGGTAGAGTGGTTAATATACACTCCTAACTACACCGACCAGGGGGGTTGGGTTCGATTGTCGATGGGCAGGCATTTGTGTAATGAAGTGTCTGGGTGTTTTATTAAATTTATTCTGGTATAATATTGTTGACTAACATCCATAATGTTTTGCTGATTTGCTTACTTTTGGGTTAGATTCAATTTGTGTTACTTGTCCAGGAATATTTACTATTATTATATACCTAAATTCCTCATTACCAGAATCAAATCTTTTAACAAATTGAAAAAAAAAGTTTTTAACAGAAGTAAAGTCCTGTTATAATGTTACAATCTTGATAGACTGAAATTGGTATCTAAACTTGTTAGTTTTCAGTTTTTTACAACAGATTTGTTTAAGAAACTGACTTACACAAATTAGAGTAAAGAAAACTACAATGATGCATAAATCTTGCTTACTAAAAAGGAGCTCTGTATACAAATATCATTTTTGTTAATGGACTGCTACCTAATTTTAATTGGTATGAGTAAATTTATATACAGGCTGTGTAGATGGATATTTTTAGGGAGCCTCCATCAACAGCTATTGTCACTGGAAGTATTGCAAGAACTACCTATTACAAGGTCTACACATTTTTAATGATATTTTTTCTCTGAAAACAAAATTTTTTTTGAAAATTGTCAAAATTTATAAGCATCAGAATATTGCTAAACATAAAATATCTTAGGAGTTGTAAAATATGTTATTTACAAAATGTGAATATCTACAATCATAAAATGAGACAATAAGTTGTGTCAAAGATTAGATAACTTATTTTCAAACGAGCTGTACTTTCAATACTTGCAACATTAAAAAAGAAAGGTTGATTTTAACAGTAATTTTAGTCATCAATAAGTAGTTTTAAATTGTATTTTGATATGCTTAGATCTTTGTTTTATGTCTTTTGGATGTCTTACTATACCTAATTGAAATGTATGCTAGTATAAAGATAGGTATAAAAATATAAGATACTAGCCAACCCTATCACTCTCTAACAAAATCGATTAAGTTGTTTAGGAGTAGTTCAGTGACGTACACATGCATACAGAAAAAACATATATAAACATATGAAAAATAAAAAATTTAAAAAATGTTTTAATTATCACCCATCTAGACCTTGAGTGTGAGCAACCTTAAACAAATAAATGTCTTAATATCTCTAGACAAATTAAACAATTTGAATGTAACCCCAAAGTAAACAAATTATATGCTTGTGTTATGGCTGTGGTATCAACAATACTACTAGCACTATAAATACTTCAATAGATAGACCAGAAAAAATTTAATAAACACTCAGACCTAGGAATCCAAATGTCTGCCCCGTATGGAATCAAATCTGAGCCTAGTGGTTAGTCAGTGGAGTAAGGTATATGCACTAACCTTTCGATAAACAAAACCAATATAATATGCTAAATGATATACTTAACATTAACAATGTGTTACTGAAAAAAATGTTATTTTATTTTTTAATTACTTCCATAAAACTTCAGATAATAAAACCAATTGATATTAAAAAGTATGAATAGAGTTACATGTATGTACATATATTTTAAATTTAAGATATGTCTTTGAATATGAATTCTGTGAAAGTAGTAGATAAGTTCACCTATAAAATATGTCAATTGTGAATAATGGAAGTATATGAATTATGGTTATTCAAAGAAGTCTAATTTATAACTAATTCCAAAAGACAAAAAGCATTGTTATGTTTGAAAAATAAATGTGAAACTTGACTTTCTATTGAATTTTAACAAAATGTCAATGTCATCTTTTTTGTAGATTTAGCATGGTCATTGTGCGCATCTGTTTTTACTCAAAATGTATTGATTTACATCAAGTTAAATAATTTCTAAAAAATGGGCTTCAATTAAAAGAAAAATTGGCATTTTTCAAATTTCTAATAAAAAAAATGTTGTTCCGGATTGGAAATGTGCCCGGTTGGCGATAGGCTTGCCATCTATCACATTGTGGGACTTAGTTTCTTCGGCTAGTCGTGGGTGCCCTGGTTGTGGCTCTGCCTACCTCTTCGGGGATATGGGCGTGAAGATACTTTTTTTTTATTATTTGAAATGAATCATAGGTTCTCCTTAATTAGTCATGTTCAAGTCTTTGGTGAAGCAATAGCACCTTTACCTAAGCTCATTTAGTGAGATGTAGGGGCTTTAAAATAACTTGCAGTAGATTAATATCGTCATTAGCACTGCACTTGTGCACTTAAACTGAACAAAATTATACAAAATGCCACCAGAATCAACTGATTTTACTTACAAATGTTAATAATAAAAGGTGAGAGCTAAAATTAAAATATCAAATAATCTATATATATAAAAATCAATTGCTGTTCGTTAGTCTCGCTAAAACTCGAGAACGGCTGTACTGATTTGGTTCCTTTTGGCTTTGAATTATTTGTAGTAATCCAGGACAGGTTTAAAAGGTAAGAAATAAGGAAAAACTGCCAGGAAACTAGGAAAAATAACATTTTACTTTTTCCCATACAAACTGAACGGGTGGAATGAAGTTCACCGGGACAGCTAGTTTATATAAAAGTCGAGCTTGTGTAATTTCTTGATGTAAGTATATTGATTTTGCTGTCACACCTCAAAGCTAGATTCGATTACAACAAGAAGGATTAGACCTCTAGATTTAAGCAAGTATTTGCGTGACGACATGATTGTTTGCATTTCTTGGTTTATTTGTATAAACATGTTTATTATTATATACATTGAGTCATATTAGAAATATAAGATAGCCCAGTACTGAATCCTGGATTGATGCCGTCTCTTTTCCATTTCATATACTCCAACAGGCACTTTTTATATCTTTGGTTTTATTATTTTTATGTATATATGTTTCTATAGATAAAGTGTACTTTACCTAAAGATTGTTTATGATTTAATATAAATTTTTGTAATTTTTGTACTTTAATGAACATAATTAAGTTTTACTATACAGGAGTATTAATAGACAGGTTTATTTACTTTTTTATTAAAGTAGTATAAATGTTATGGAAACACACAAAAATACAAACACTCTCATATCCTCGAAGCGATAGGCAGAGGCACAAGCAGGGCAACCGTGACTAGTCAAAGACAATAAGTCCCTCAATGTGTTAGATGGAAAGCCTATTGCTAACCCGGCACATATCACTTTTTTTTAGAAAATTTCAAAAACCAGATTTTCCGTTTGTTGCCTGACCCAGAAATCAAACCAGGGACATCTTGAAGTTAAGTCTAACATCTGAACCGCTAGACCACAGAGGTGATTACAAATGCTATAAAGCATTTAATTTTTCAGACAATTACAAGCTTACAGTATGCTTCCTTGAGATTACACAATCAGTAACCATGGATGCAGTGAATCATTACATGCTTTTTACTTCCTTGTTTAGTGTCCTTAGTTTTTTTTTCATTATCATTATTATTTTATTTATTTATAGTACATAATAAGGTGAATAGAAAAGTGATATCTTGATCACCAAAGATGTTAACGGCTCATTTTGAACCTGAAGTTGTGATGTTAAATTTCTTGCGTAAGTTCTGTCTGCCTTGACTTGCAATGATTGGTACTCACATTACAGTAGCAGGAATAAATAAGGCAGTACTGCCAATCTGGGCGAGTCATTGCAAGAATAATGAATTGCTAAAAACTGTTTGAACATTCTCAATAACAAATATTTTAAACTTTTTATTATTACTGGATAGTATATTTACTAAAAAGTTAAATTAAATACCCCTGGACAAATCACACAAATTGAATCTAACCCCAAAGTAAGCAAATTAATTATATGCTTGTGTTACGGGTGTTAGTTAACGATACTAATACAAATAAATACTTAATTAGATACCAGAATAAATTTAATAAACACCCAGACCCGGAAATGCAAACATCTAAATGTTCATCACACAAATGCCTGCCCCTGTTGGCAATCGAACCCGAGCCTCGCTGTTGGTCGATGTAGTTAGGCGAGTATGCTAGCCACTCGACCAACGAGGTGACCAATTGTTAGGTATTTATATTTTTATATTTAGCAATGTCTGTAGGCAGGGCCGGATTTAAGGTTGCCAAAGCCCCTGGCTCACATACTAGAGGCCCCCACAAGAGGTTTAGAGACAACAATATCCCCACAATCTAAAGATTTATTATAAAAATATTTCAAATTCCAACTAGTGAACTCTAGTAAACATCTTTTCCTTTAATTTTTTTTTTCACTTTTTTATCTTTACCCACACTTTTACAAACAAGATTAAGTTGTTCTTAAATATTATCAAAAAATTTAACTATAAAAAAAAATATTTGAAAAACAATTTGGGGCCAGAGAGGGTGTCCAATCCTTTGTTATCAGTGCGCCCAGACCTCTAAATCTGGCCCTGTCTTTTGTTCACGGTTGCTACTTACCATTTGGAGAGACTTGTTGCTTATTTAAAAAATATTATGGTTCCTCTATTACACACACTGCAATACTGTCTAGTAGTGTCTATGGTTATGAAAATAAGCTTAGTACCTCTTTTTTTACTAGCTAGTTACTCGTTTACTTACTAAGTTACTTTTTGTCTTTTGTGCTAATGCTTACCCCCTTTGAAATATCTATTAATATCAAGAAAAATTAGGTTTGGTTTATTTTAGGTCAGATTAACTGTGATCGCTTCGTATAACCTCGACCCCAAAATGGCTAAACGCCGCCAACCTCCCTAACCTTTAACCTAATTTCTGCGTTTCGTCCCCGCAGATGGACCCTTGCACCGATGCCGTTATTAGATAATACAATTTCCATACACACCGGTATTCGTGTATTGTGACGGTGTAGGCCTTGATTGGTGGAAAGTTTTGTAGTTTTATATACCTGTGTTTGTAGTTTTCCACAATATATTTTATTGGAACTTTTTAACTCACCGGTTTTAGGTCTTCGACATGATTAAGTACTAATAAACTTAACTTTAAAAAGTGCAAATGTCGATATTTGAAAGAAAAAACATATGTCGATGTTTGAAAGTCCGGGTTTTCGTATTGTGTTCGGTTTTTCTTTCGAACGCTGGACTCGAAATATCGAAATTTGATAGCCACCAAATTTTATTTTATTCATCGAAACAAGAGTCCGTTAACAAGTTGAAATACAACAAGAAGAATAATAATATGAGATTTAAAAAGAGCTTTAAATACGTATACCTTCATCGTCTCAAAAAATATCAATAAAAACATGTTAAAAAAATAGACTATTAACCTTATAGGTGTAACCTTATAGGACTAATAACCTCTACGGTGTTTATAAGCCTCGGTTGTCTGGTCACATCACGAAATAATTTTGTGATAGTTTTACGTACAAAACTAAGGAAACTATTCACATATACATTCTATACACATAAACATTCTAAGTATATACCACTTTTTTTTGCAAAAATGGATTGTTTGTACTTGGTATTATAGTATGAAGTATACATGACCGTAATACAGTTATACCCCACATTCCCATGTACTCAGCCGTCTTTATGATCTGATAATAATTATATAATTGGGGATTTAACTTATTATGTGCATAAGATGTCTATTGTAGGCAATCACATCAAAATGAGTTAGATAACGTCGACGGCGTCTTAACGGTACGGAAATGTCGATACGTCAATTCTAAAACGCGAAAACTTCTCGCCATGGATACAGAAAATTAAATACGCAGAAATTCAATACACACGCCCACTCGTACCGATTATGAAGAGGTGAATAATCTGGTCTCAATTTCTTCAACTAGAATCGAAATGTAGATCAAATGTGATATAAAATGATGCTATTCAGGTCGTTGTGTAAAAGTGATAAGGAACATTTATGATGCCATCCGATAAACTGATTCTCCCGCGTCCCACGCTCTTGGCACTTCATTGAAAACGGTTACGCCAGTTCTTTCTGCATAGCAAAAAATACGCTTTTAGGTTTCGCTGTTTCTGGGAAACGGCGTTTTCGCGGAACTGCGAATCGTGTATTGCGATTATTTTGGTAATTTTTATTCGATTTTTTTGTGTTTGAAAGATATCATATAGTTTCGGCACTGATCTATGGCCGGGACGTAAGGTTTAATTTCCAAGTTCACCGGCTACTCTACCCTCTGAACAGAAACACGACGTCGTGTTATAACAGCAGGAGTTATATATAAGTAAGGAGTATAGGTAAGGAGGAAGGGATCTTGCAAGGTTGCAAGAAGGGATACACCTTCTTCTTGCAAGTTGCAAGGGATCTTGCAAACAAATTGGACCCAGTGTAATTGGTAAGATTACCGTCGCGTTTAGGGGTTTAGGGCTACGACGTTTCTATAGTAAAACTCATGAATTTCGCTGCGTGGAACACGAGTCCGAGGTTCTCATATAGTCAACTCCAATACATGGCCATAGGTGATAATTAAATTGTAAATTTGCTATTGTAATATTAATTAATTATTATTTATGCAATATGATACACTTAAATGCATGCGGCGTTTGAATGGCGCCTTCCTTGATATCGTATCAAGGGAATTGCATTGTACAATTGACGATTCAGTATTAAGACAATAATCTATGTGACTAAAAGAGTTTATAGTCAAGTGTAACGAGACTTTAAATCGAAGCTAGGTTTAATCAAAATCTATCAACTAGGAGGGAGATATCTTCGATTGGTCTGTGGGCATTAGGTAGAATTTTATATAAATAAAATAATTTATCAGTAAAAAATAAATTTTAAAGGAACGTTGGTTGCCAATCGAATAATTAGACCCACCGCATACAAGATACGTGGAGCCGTAGGCGATTTATTTGCTTTTAGATTATTGTATTTAAACGAAGATGAAATAAGCTAGTTTAGAACAAGTACAATATCTCATCTATGTGTGACCTATTGTTTATCTTCAGTTAGCTTTGCTGATTCTTGTCACTTTCTACACTAGATCTGTGTGTGGTGTATTGATCATACACATAAACGAGATTTACTTTGCGATACGCGTTGCGGACTTTTGGCGTGATCGAAAGATAAGATGAACGTAGTGTAATGATTGAATTTCGAGTACTCATAGAATAGTACCGTAATGTTTTGTCCATTTTGTTTCCTTAAAGTACACAATGGAGAAATTAGTGTACTGTGTAATTTTCTGGATACCGCCAAATCGAACATAATGAGCCTTTAGGTAAAGATTCTACCGCTTTACTTATGGTACTGTCATGATCGATTATGACGACTTTGCGAATTTTTTAATATTTAATATTTAGTAGAATATTTTGGTATTACATACATATTATTTTACATTTTCGTATTAAATTAAAATGTAAAAATGAATGAATATGAAGGAAGCTAGGAAGGTCTGTAGAAATCGTGACATTTGACACACAACACTCTGAATACCACGCAAGGGACTTGGCGTAAACATATGTGTTTGTAACTTTTATAAGCCAGCTGGTAGCTCTAGCTAGCTATGAAATATATATATTTTTTATTGTCTGACAGATATGAACTGTAGCTTTGTGTGTTACTTTGTTACTTTTTATACTGGATCTTTGTATGTGGTGTATGTTTATTATACTGGTTTTTTAGACTTTGTTTATTACTGGGTAGGATCACATAGCTACATTGAATAGTAGATAAAAAAAACGCTGGGTTAAAAGTATAAATTGATTTAATTCAATGTTTAAAAACAATTCAACGATTGCCCGCAAATTATTTTTAATTTATAAATCACTGGCGTCAATTTTAATACTGTGAATAAGCACGAATATATTTAAGAATCACGACTTCTTTTAAAACATTTTCCGTTTAAAGTCGCTGTCGCAGTTTGGGTATCCAATAGTGATTAAACCAAATATCGTATGTCATTGTCACTATTAAATGTGAATTCTTAAGAATGTGTTTTGATACCTGTATGCCATTACGAGGATTAGGAATATTAAACGTTGAAATGTAAAATAAAAAATAAAGACGTAAAAATGCAAAGTCGAATATTATTATTCACGATAAGATTCCCATTCAAAACGAGTTCTTGGTGTCTTTGACTTTATGATACAGCCTTGGCTTGTTTAGTACTACAGATGATAAAGCAACTACGTCGCCTCTGATACCGATGCCCGCAAAAACAACGCGCAAAGCCTTGCGAAATATGACCAGGAAGCAATTCTGCTAACAAAGTGCAGTAAAATAACAATTTTATTTGTTACGAAATGGTACTGTGAAATTTTATAGTCAAATTGTGTGCCCAACAAAGTTACAGAAGACCGCAAGCGCTTTAAAAATGAAGAGATAAACAGACATAAAATGTACAAGTTCAAGAATTTTATGTTTCTCTGTATTGCAATTATTTTGCCAATTGTGAATTGATTTTTGCGTTTGTTGGATAATACTTTAGTGCTCCTATATCAATTTTATCGACGCTGATTCAGCCTTTTTTGCAAAATTCAGTAAAAACAATAAATTGCAATTTAATTAAATGTGCAATCTTGATATGTTTTAGAGATACCTATAGTACCAGTAATATATCAAAAAACTTGGGTTAAAATATAAAAAAATAATGCAAGGTTTGTTGAAATATATATTTCAGTTATACTATCTACTGAATTTGAATCTTTGTTAAATTTGCGTTTTAAATATAGGCAAAAAAACTACTCAAACTTTCTACAAAATCGTAAATAAATTTATATGATATTAACTATTGCATAAGTATTCATCGAACTGATAGTAAAAATTTAAACTAAAAATAATACAGATGTAAAACCAAAATACGATCAAATGTAATGGCTTTTTACAAAACTTTCCACTGTTAAATACTAAAATAAAGAAAAACGGTAAAAGCAATCAGAGTAATTCAATGCATTTTTGTGATAAAAATAATAATTAAATTAGTGTAATGTTCTTAGCTCCATATATTTTATAAGTTTATTTACCTTTTATGGAATTGGGTGTTTTAGTCTTGAGATTTTAACCAGAAGATTTACAGTAAAAGAATGTAGTACACAATTTCATACATTTTTGTGATAAAAATGTATATAAATTTTAAATTCGTGTAATATATAAACTTAGTAGTATTTTTATAGGTTTGTTTACCTTTGTATTAAATTATTTTGAATGAAAGATATAGTAGTCCACATAGGAACAGTTAATTAGTACATCAATATGGAGTTTTGTGTATAATGTGAGGATTAATCAATTCTAAAAATTATCCATCATAAAACATACTTAGTAATAAAATGTAAGTGTAACGAAATGGATTTGAAAAATAATAAAGAAATCTCATATGTAATTATTACCACCTACTGTACATGTACAAAGTTTTCTTCGTTGAAAAGTTTGACTATTGGAAATCGCTTTGTTTTATAATAAGTAATAGGAGCGCCTTTTGTGTATTACAACATGTAAATTATTTCGCTGATTGTACATAATATAATATATTTAACAATTTATAATATTGATTGTGTACAATAAAGAGTTTATTCGTTAACCAGCCCTTACTTTTGTTTTATCCACACCACATTATAATTTAATATACGCATATGAATTTACAGAAAAGTTTATTACCCTCTAAAAATCCTCATCTCAAAGCTCCTTGCAAATACATTAGTACTATTTAAACTATGCGCTTCAGCTATATTCGTCAAGCTTCGAAAACCCGAATGTATTTTAAAGATATCTATATAGAGTTGTTATTACATATAATTAATTATTTCGCTAATTTAGATGAGGTCAGCCACTTTAAAAATAAAAGTAAAGTCATAGAAAAAGAGTAAAAAGTATAAAGGCGAAGCGCATAATTTAAATTGTAGTACTGTACAGTGTGAGGTGACAACTAACAAAACTTAACCACCATGAAAATATTCCAACGGACTTAACGTAAAACAAAATGCAATTAAATGTAAAATACCTGGGTTGTATTGAACGGGCGAAAATTTGCGAGTTAGCGGTACGCTCTCAAAAGGGAGTGCCAAATATTTACGGCGGTTCCGGAACCGTTGGACTCGCATTATGCTTGCAATCAACTTTCATTCACCGTCTGAAAACTGTTGCCATGCGGATGTTGCCACGCAGTGTAGCTGCGTTTGTGCTGTAAGGTTCGGTGCACGTGGGCGAATTTTGATGTTTATGGCCAAAATAACTACAATATTAAATGCTGCAAAGTACTAAAACTAAATCGAAACTATTCTTATTGTTAATATTTCAGTATGTTAATGTAAATGACTTTTTCTAGTCTTCAAAACTATCAGACTATGATAAAAGTTTAAGAGAGAAAAGGAAACATTAATTCTGCCTCTGTGCAAGAATTTTTTTCAGCTTATTTAGTTTTTTTAAGACGATTAGCTTCTTTTTACCTCTTTAAAGAGTCTGTGGTACCTATTCGGTCGAGTCGTGAAAACCTCTACCACTTATTCAGATGTCACTGTGGTAGTGACGGTAAGCCTATGCTCGCCTTTTTCGAGCCGCCTGGCAGGAAGGCAGATGATCTTTTCTGCACACGGGGAACATCCTCAATCGAGATATATTTCTTACCATGTCGTCTGCGGATTTATTTTAATATTTTTTTATGATATTGGAAGGCAAACAAGCGGACTATAATATAATATTATGCTATTATGAAAAACTAATGTTTTTTTCTCAGAAATGGGACCTCTTAAATCGTTTGTTTGCATTTAGCCTTAAACTCAAATGCTCGTGCACCGGGCGACATGTAGATGATATCGCGTTTCGAAAGTAACTAGCTATAGTTTACTCGTTTTAAGCGTTTTCTCATTTCCATTGGCCCGATTACATGGCGGCTCGTTAAGCCGAATAAATCAAACTTACTGCCAATATTTAATTTATGACTGTGTCTAGAACATTATAATGGACACCAGTAAGAGAATAACACTCAACAGCTTTGAAATGAAGTTTTAGTAGCAGCATGTAAAGGATTGTTGCATTTAAGGGTGGTTTGTTTCATTTTGTCTGCCAGTCTAAAATAAATATGTTTTTGACGGAAGCACAGGGCAATTTTTTCCTTAATGTTTACTGTCTGTATGATAAGAAAACGTCCATTATCTCAAGTAGTTCTTAAAAAAAGTACGACTGGATCTAAAGCTAGTGTGGTAACAACCAGTGTAAGATCCATCAAATATGTATAAAAATTGACTCAATAATACTAGTTAGCTTATGTGACGATTGTATTTTATGTTAAGCCTAAAAATAATCTGGCCATGTCTGTCATTTCACAATCACATGTTACTTTAGCGGTTTAACGGTAACTGTTTAAATGGTCTTATCTCTACAGCGGTATAGTCAAGCTGTCTCGCCAGTGAATGGTCACCTTTCTCCGACACACTGTCTAGACGTTTCGGATTCTACCGGTGAATGAGTTTCACTTTGGAATGCGGAACTTATTAGACCCTATCCGATTAACAAATTTGACTAGATTGGGTGATTTGTTCTTTAATTATACTGTATCAGAAAGTAAACAAATCTACAAAAGGTGAGACTAACTCGCCGTTTGCTGTAAAGTGTGTGTCAAACTTAAACTGGGATATTCTTCTTCATTCACACATTTGACGGCTACATATCCCGCATAATCAAATACGAAACGTCCGGTCTTTTGCAAAAATAAATATTGAGTAGATTATTAATTGCAAAAGCATTCGTTGGGTTTTACTTTGACGTTATGATGTTATATTATTGACGAGCTCCGACATTTTGACGAATCATTATTTATACAGAAAAAAAATAAAACAATAAATAACTACTTAACTAAATTGACCAGCGTAGTCCGAGCTTAAGGGTAAATCTAGTTTGTTCAACGGTTATGGTTAATTGTGTTTTTAATATATCCTCAAAATAGAAAAAATAACACCACACTTACCATGTTGTCTATGTTTTTATATGTTCGATTCTCCCGTATTAATCGAGTCCGCTGAGTTGAATAGCTCATCTGCCTCTCTGCCAGGCAGCTGGGAAGAGGCGACCACAGGTAAAAACATTGCCAACAAGGCCACTGATGGTCAGGTAATGTGCAGCAACTTACCGGGATAGAGATCTCATCGCCTTACCTATTCCTGCCACAAAACTGACTCATGTTCTTGTCCTGAAGGTAGGGTAGCCGGTAGACTTATACAATACATAGGAAGCGACACACCTGTAACATCTTTGATGTCTATAAGCCACTTTATCTCTTACCATGAGGAGAGCCGCTGTCCGGTTTGCTAAAGATAAAAAAGACATAAATAACAGATACCTTGTATTTCCTTCCAAAACTATCGGTCTGCTTGATTGCTTTCCATTACAATTATTAATTATTTAATAATTATGTCCCTATTTAATATAAAGTGACCATAATACTGTTAAACTTAAATTTAGTTGAACTAATACTTCTATAAAAATACTTCTATAAAATTTCAGGAATTGTGAACATCATAATCATAACTTGTTACTTTTTTGAACCAATAAAGTCATTATTGGCTGAAATATTTTCTGTCACAACGCCAATGCTTTCTAAGTCTTTCATAATATTATATTGTGCCTGGCATTTAGATCTTAGGACCTATGAACGCACAGAAAAACACTGCCACTTAATTTTAAAAAAAATACTTATGGGTACCCACCCATTTAATTATGGGTATTTTAAAGTGCATTACCAAACCTTTAAAGTACCAGGAAAAAAGAGTAGGCATTGAAATAAACTGGAATATTAAAAACGTGTTCGGAAAACCCTACATCTAATTGTAGACGTCATAGCTGATAATAAAGATGATTTTAACAAAAAAATGTTTTATTATCTAAAAAGCAACAGTCATTCTATATGCTGGGCGTAAACTATGTAACTCAAGTACATATATTTTGATACATAATGCACGGACACATTACAAATATGACCAATATAAAAATAACGCTCAATTGTTAGAATACTTACCTGCACTCCATTGTAGCAATTGGCCTGTTATGTTGTTTTTAACAATCAAATTACAATAATTGTGTAGTTTACAAATAATATTAAAAGGTAATTAAGGTAGGTTAATCCTAGCATAAGATGAATACGCTCGTAGCATTTTCAAAAGATCACTACTACGTTACTGCACGTTTTAAAGCGTCACTTACTACAGCACTGCGAAATCCCTTTAGGGAACACAGCCCTTACGGCCCACTCACACAAACACGCGTATCGACGAGACGCGTGTTTGTGTGATTCTTTTTCTAAAGATCACGACTACGTTACTGCACGTTTTAAAGCGTCACTCATTACTAAAGCACTGCGAAATCCCTTTGGGAACGAAGCCCTTACCGCACACTCACACAAACACGCATATCGATGGGACGCGTGTATGTGTGTTTCTTTTTCAAAAGATCACGACTACGTTACTGCACGTTTTAAAGCGTCACTCATTACTACAGCACTGCGAAATCCCTTTAGGGAACGAAGCCCTTATGGCACACTTCTGCCGTTTTCGAATATTTTTAGGTAGTTTCCCTACTGTTCATATTTATTTTGTATTATGGCATGTACTAAGATTTATCTGGTCTAGTGACGTACTGTTTCGTCATAATCTGTTTTAAAATGGATCTATTTATAGAAAATACGCATTCTGCGTGTGTGAAACTCTTGTCACTAATTAAAAGTGTACATAGGAACTGAAAAGCTCGTACACATTGACAAAGGTTGTAATATTTTTCAAATACACGTCACAACTATTTTGACGTAGGGAGAGATTTGTGACTAGCGACAAGATAAGCTAGTGGAATAATATCCCATAGTGAGGTAGGCATCGTTCGTGGCATTTTTTATTGAAAGACAAACTCGCAGATGGATTTCCTGATAATAATTACACGTTGCTTATATTATCAGGCTTTTTGGTACGCCTCATGGATAAGTAACTTTGTCAGCTACTTTATACAATGTTAATTAAGCCTAGGACTAAGCACTCCTTCAAATTCTTTCGTTATTTTGTTACGAAATTCCGTTACGAGAAAATTAGAACTCAATGAATCCTTTCAAATGTACATTGGAGCTACATACATTCGGAATTTTTCCGCATGGAGTTAGTGAATTTCTATGGATGAAAATTTCAATTAAATAATTTCAAGAAATACGGAATCGTGTTACAATAGATTTTGTAATGCGATTCCGTAAAAGAATTGTGCATGTAAGTGGCGAACCTACCACGGGACAAAACGTGGATATATATTTTTTTATGTATAGGTATAACGTGCTATTGACTTTTTCAAATATTATTTGTAATGACAATTTCTTAATATATATCATTCATCATTTAAATGAACTTTGACTTATGATCATTCAACAATAGTCGCACACAATGTTTTATGATTAACTATAGATTCGCTTAAAACATCTCGGTTGTTGTTTTTTTTTGGTCGCGCATTCTATGTGATTTATGCTCTAAGACACTGTCCTGTGACCACGATTTCATTGCACGTCGCCTGCAATTTACATTTTAATTGGCTTTGGTCTCGGTAACATATCATTCATGCTTGCTTTGTCGTGTTTGTCGATGTAGTGGGATATAACACAGGACGAGGACGTATTTGTCTGTCTGGAGCCTGGTCATCGTATTTAGAAAATCTGTTTGAACGGCTGTTTAAATTTTTGTCTTTCTATCACTTTTAGGGAACGGTTCCGAATAATGCTAAAATGTTTGTAAAAATGGATGGATGTTTGTTACTCTTTCAGCATACACTACTGAACGGATTTAGATGATATTGTTCAATGATCACTTTCTCTGTATGGGTCCGGGTCCGCTGAGTAAAGTATACCATCTAGACATAGACTCCCTGCTAGACAGCTCGTAGGAGCCGAGCACTGATTAAAGTATAGGTCATCACTAATTTTTATAAGACTGTAATAGATTATAATATCAACTTAAACCTTGGAGTAATTTAATATATTGTATTAATAAACATGTAAAAGCATAGTAAGTTCACTAGCGACTTCGTAAAATCACTAGTGTACAGCCTCAGTGTAAAAGGTGGTGGTCAAATTTCTACAAATCCTGAACGGAGCGGTCGTTTTATTAATATTCAAACGTATGATCTACTA
This sequence comes from Calephelis nemesis, assembly GCA_002245505.1. NCBI lineage: Eukaryota > Metazoa > Arthropoda > Insecta > Lepidoptera > Riodinidae > Calephelis > Calephelis nemesis. The sequence goes on along the minus strand of NJDD01000716.1, from coordinate 157,053 downwards.
TTCGTGCAAGGTTCGTAGAGTATGAATAAGTACATACATCAAAGTTTATTCGTATATCAATTTGTTGATAAACTTTCATACAATAAAAATATACATAATTTTCAAAAAAATTAGGTTAGGTAAAATTTCAAAAACTAAGTAAGGTTTGTGTTATGTTATACGTAAAAATATGCACAAGATATTTATATTAGTTAAATAAAATATAAGTTCGTCTATATGAGTGTTAGTTATAAATTGGGTGTTGGCGGAGTGTAACGAAACAGCCCTAAAGTGTCCCTCGGCGTCAATGGCCTGCCAAAAAAGCATTAAATTTTATCTAAATCCGTCCAGCCGTTTTAGCTACAAAGAGCAAAGGTCATCTATCCAAACATTTTCACATTTTGGGTTTACAATAAATAGTGACATTGAAGTAAACCTTGCAAATAATACATTGGATAATTCTATCGAGGTTTTCTGTCGAATTTTTTAGTACTATATTAAAATACATTTGCATAATTACCTAGGTACCTCCGAAATACTATGAAAATAAGGAGATTAGTATTTTAAGTACGTATTAAGTTATTGTAATGAATGCGTAGTTTTGGCGTACGGTGACGAGGCCCTTGAGTGCCCCTTGGTGTCAACGGCCTGCTTTGAATGTAAAATTTTATCTAAAATCGTTTAGTCAATTTCAAGTCTTAATATTTTTGATTTAGTAGTTAACGAATTGTATTCTATAAAAATGCAAGTTTTAATAAACACATTGAATTTTTTTCTACGACAGCCTCCAAAAAGCAGAAAGTTTTTTACTTGACTAGATATTGTTTTTTTTGTATGTTTAAGTTACACAGTTACTCAGTATATAAACATACTCTAATACTAAAACACGATAACGAACTGATTTTGAGTTTTGTTTGTAATTATGTAGTTATACATTTTAATTTGTAAAAACTACTGAAAAAACTTGATGAAATTTGTTTGGTACCTTCTTGGAAATACTAGCTATCTTAAATATTTAAAAAAAATATTATCGAATTGCGACGTGGTAATAGAATTGGAATAAGTTTTTGCAATTTTACTGCTCTTAAATTAATAGACAACTAAATAATTTCGTTTATCTTTCCCCATAATCTTTCGCGTTTTGTTATATCCGTGATAATAAGTATTAAGTTTCAAAAGTTTATTAGCGAGCGTCGTAAAGTATGCGTTAAGTTAAATAAAATGTATAGTTGGGTGTTTATTATAAGGTTGGGTGTTGGCGGAGTGTGACGAGACAGCCCTAAAGTGCCCCTCGGTGTCAACGGCCGGCCGCGAAGGTTTTTGCGCGGCCAACGGTGGTTTATTTTAATAATTGAATAAGAATGAAACGTCAAAACGAAAATGTGACGCGCCGTCAAGTGGTATACACAAATAATCGTGTTTGAGATTCGGGTTGCGCGGTTTGATCGAGCGTCGTGTGTGTTGACGGTTGACGTGTGACATTTTTTTTATGTTTTTGTTATTTTTTATAGCCCCTAGTTATGTAGGATATGGGCCAACAGCTTTCGTACTAAGCGGCTCGTAAGAGCGATTGTCGGTTTATTTGCCATTGGTATCATGACTATCCTGGGCGGTAGAGCAATACGATGACTTGTCACTATTGTTTATAATAAATACTATTTTAACTATTTCTGTCGCTTCAGCGTCAGTACTCACTTCTGTGGTGTTCCATCCTGGATAATAGAGTAGCCGGTAAATTTATACAACAAACAGAACGATCAAGCCTCAGGTTCTTATTTCACCTCAGTGTCAGTGTCACAACGAGTCTAAACAAAAATATACAGAAAATTTATGACGTTTTAGTTACTGTTCAAAATCTTAGTCCAAGTGATAACAAGCCACTGCAGTTGAAAAAGTATTTAAACAACGATAATTGATTGTAAATCTTGCCTTCAAGCAAACCTTATCAAAACATATACTTTC
>NJDD01000716.1:130251-148466 GCA_002245505.1 Calephelis nemesis | reverse complement strand
TTATGATCCGGAAACCAAAAGACAGTCTGCTCAGTGGGTGTTTCCTTCCGAAGAATTGCCAACTAAAGTGAAGAGAGGTCGAAGTGTTGGAAAAAAGATGGTGGCCTCATTCTTCGGAAAGACAGGTCATTACGCGGCAGTTGTCTTAGGACTTAGAGGATCAGAAAACGGTTAATGCAGAGTGGTACACTAACAACTGTTTGCCACTTGTCTTGGAAAAAGTTCGAGAGAAACGACCTCGCAGCAGGATCCTCCTTCATCACGACAATGCCTCGTCGCACACCGCCAGGCAAACGATCGACTATTTGGCGACCTCAGACGTGGAATTACTGGGTTACCAGCCGTATAGCCCCGACCTCGCACCCTGCGATTTTTATTTATTCCCGAAAATAAAAGAAAAACTTCGAGGAAAACATTTTATGGACGCCGAAGAAGCAGTGGCTGCGTTTCAAAACGCCGTCGAAGAGACCCCTAAGGCCGAGTGGGCAAGGTGCTTTTCTCAATGGTTCCATCGAATGCAGCGATGTATTGATGTAAATGAACGCTATTTTGAAAAGTTATAATAAAACTAATAACTTGCTAGAATGCTTAGTTTTTGATTTTCTAAGAACTTTCAGTTTGACCCTCGTAGTTGTAGTTGCAAGCTTTAATAGACTTTTGTCTTTTGTGTCTTATCTTACAAAAGCAACTGTCATTTCCTTTCGACCCGTTGTTTTAGGCCGTAGTACATGTACCGTTACATCCCCGAAATACTTCTGAACAGGTTCTTTTCTTACGAGATTAAACAGGTTATCCAAAAGAACCTACCGTTATGATTTGAGATATTTTCGTTTATTAGGAATAGCTTAACCCAGGGTATGGTTACGAAAACGAAAATACTTTTAAATTAACCGATACAGTTTTAAGCATGTAAGATGTATTTAGTATCCTGAAAGTATTCTAGCACAATAGCATTTTTAGAATTAAGAGGACCCTGCTTCGAAATGCCAAATAAATCGCGTTTAACGCATTGCTTCATATTATCTTAAGCTCGTAGATAATTGAAAGCTATGGTAATTTTGAATCCAAAATTCGATATAACTTTTACATATGTTGGTTTGTAAATAGGTAAGCTATCGCTTAAGGCACTGGTGACGATAAACAACATCACATCAAATCAAATTAGTTAATAACTTTAAGTTCAATTTCTAAGTGAATGGTCGATTTGATACGAGGTTGGTGAATATATACGTATTACCTACGCTATTTGCAATGTCGAATGATATTAACTTTTTTAAATTGAAGCTTTATGTTAACTATATTTTTTCCCTTCAACTGGATTAACATGTACCTAGTACTCTATTATTTTCTTATAATAATTTGTGTTCATCAGAGATAATGTGGGATTCTAATCATAAAGTTTTTTTTTTAAATTAGCCCCGTAGTTACCGATCCTATTTAATGCAAACAATCAAATCTTCTTTATAATATTAGAATTAGTGTAACAAGTCAGTGATAAGTCGATACGAAAGACAAAATCATTCGTATGATAGTAGTATTTTTGTTTTAATACAATTTTGGTGACTATTTAAACGATTGTTTCTTGTCATAATTCGGTTAAGAGATACACTTTTCTACTTACCAGTTGGAATAAAGCCAAAATATAAATTAATGAGAGCATGAAATAAACTTAAAAATAAGACGTTTTAAATTTATACTTTTTTTATGAATACCCGCGACTTTGCCAGAACGTAATAGTCACTAATGTCATACGTCATACTCCTTTATAGCTTTAAAGGTGGACTTTGAAAAAAAGTAGCCTATTGTTTTAACTTAATACAAGAATATCAAATTTCATTAAAATCTGTCCAGATGTCTAATAATGAAAGCGTGACAGGCAGGCAGGCTTTCGCAAATATAATATTAGTAAGTAGTAGGATTATACTATGTACAGCTTTGATAGTGTGACTAGCTATTTGATTTTGTAATCGAAACAAAACAAAACGTTCACGTTATCCTCTGTAGTGGTATGATTCATGCTTCGTGGGCGCATTTACCGGGTGGTAGTACAGTAAACTCTCCCCTCTCTTCATACTAAAGAAAAGTATATTTGTTCCCGTATCCCTAAAGTAGCAAGCAGAGGTGCAACCAGGTCACCCACGACTAGCCGGTCATACACGTAGGTCCCACAATAAGGTAAGTGGCAACCCTATTGCCAACCGGGCTAGTAAACAATAATAAAGTATGTGTGTATTAATGAAAAATAGGATCTATATATTAAAAAACGGCCTCAGTTAATTGATATTCTAGTTAGGATCTGGTTTCCCTATTAATGTTGCCGTGACTTCAGTGCTCGCAACGGTCGTGTTCAGTTGTGGAAGGTCTCAGGTTGGCATCGATAGTGCCACCTTACCGATAATAGATACGTCTAATGTCTGTCGACTTGTATTTCAACCCTCAGGAAATGCTCCTGCTTGTCTGACTTTGAAACGTAAAAAAACCATAAAAATTTGATCCGTTTTTATTCAGATCATATTATTATGATAAATCATCGTTGTATAAACATGAGTCTTGAATCTTCAAACAAATACAAAGACATACTCAAGAAATATTTGCACTACTTTGAATTTGTATCTTCAAACAAACAATCCATTTAAATAAATATTAAATTATAAGGTGTAACTGGACAAATTACACAAATGAATTAATTTCAAAGATAGAAAAAAAATAATTTTAAACTCACGCTATGATGCGGTCGCATATTTCATAATTTCATAAATAATCGCGTGGGTACTAAATCTTGATCTTTTGATCCATTTATATTCGGATCACACAATGGATTCGTCAATGATCCGATGTAATCGTTTGTCGATAATTATAAAAACAGTGCAGTCATGTTACGTTATTTTGGATGCTACTAAACCGAAGTGTATAGCTAGTTATTTTTATATGTATAGAAATATTAAGTTGTATTATGTAATAGCCGCTTACCAAGTATTTCTTGTTCGCAGTTCGTTCGTTTGTGTTGGATATGTTTTTTTTAAATAGACTATGTTTAACATTGGATTTTTAACTGTATGCATATAAGATTTCATTGAAATCAATCATGCTGTTTAGCGGTAACAATAAATTTTGATTTATTGTAAGTACTAGATATTTAACTGCTACTTTCTCGGCGTAGAATAGCATACTTTTGAACTCGGATCTTTAGATAAGTATATACATATATCAAATTTCGTTAAAATCGGTTTAGTGGCTTAGTCATGAAAGAGCAACAGAAAGACAGACTTTCGTATTGATACTACATAGATAAATGCAAAATTTCGCCTACACCTTGTATTTATATATTAAAAAAGAAGTTTCAGTTAGTATAGATATTGCAATGTTAACAAAGAAGCTGAAACAAACCTTGAATTTGGTAAATAAAAAGTTTGGTTACCAAAAACAAATGCTTATTGTGTTGCCTCCAATCAGGAACGCGGCAATGGTGAATACATTTTTTTTTATAACATTTGATAAAAGTTATACCTACCTAATATTTTTCAACTAATACGAGGGATTAAGGTGAGTTTCCTTTGGTGCGTTGCGTCGCGACGTTGCAACGACACTTATTAATAAACGGGGGAAGCGACGCATCGACAACGCAACGCGCTAATGTGGCCTCGCCCTTATGAATACATATATTTACTCGTGTTATTGTAAATTATCATTAAATGCACAATACATTCACTCAAATATTTCAAACATTTCATATATTTGTATCTAGGTATATGTATTTTATATACATGTAAACAGTGTATGTAATATAAATTTGATAATTGAAATTTGTCGATGTTTGTCCATTTTAATTCATTTTTATCGTGTTATCTTTTGGTACCTGGCTCCTTTGTAGGATGCTATCGAGCTGTCCATTCCAGGTAGTTCGTAAGAGGTCAGCATAAGTTCATTTGTCATTATGCACTTGAGTAGGTAGAGCTCGGACTATTGGGTACCGTAGTTTCACTGACTCCTGTTGCCATGGAGACTGTCCTTTTTTATTTTGATTGGTATTGTAGTACAGCTGATATTTTTATTTGTGATAAAAAAGCTAACATAAACACGGCAAGCCACTTTACCTTTAATGGTCTTGATGGTAATGACCTATTTCACCTTTGCTCGCCTCTGATGAACTGCTTGGCACGAAAGTAGATGGTCTATTCTACACAGAAGACCCAGACCGACATGTGGTACTTTTACATGCACGCAAGATTATTGACATCCCAGCTCCAAGTTTGTAAATCACCATTACTAACATACGTTGGTGTCTATAGGCGACGTATGTCTCTTACCGTCAGGAAATCCGTCTGCACGTTTCGTTTAATTCTACAAACGCATCCATTTGTATTCGGATCGCACAATGGATTCATCAATGATCCGATGTAATCGCGTGTCGATAACGGCGCGGGCGCGTTGTTTTCGCGCGCTCGGTACACCCCGCGGGCCCCGGGTTAACGGCCAGACGGACGGGCCGGCCGTTAAACCTGCCTGGGACCGGCTCGTGGCCTCGCTCAGACGAACACTCGCTATCTGCACTTAAACGGACCAACTTTTTTTGTGTGTGTGTGACGTCTTGCGTGATGCATACATGTATATGTTACATATGCTATGTTGGCAAAAAGTTTAGAGCTGGCAAAAAATGCTTTGTGGAAAGGTAAACATATACTCGAGTGTTTTAACGTATATGTGCCAATATTTGTGGTCATATTTAAGTTTTTTTTATGCATTGCAATTAATGGCCAATTTCAATAACCTAGGTATTGAGATACTAGGGGATAACTAAGATAAGAAATAGGGATTAAAGATCAAATACCATGCTATGACAGTTATTTTTCAAAAAAATAATTCAAATATCTAAGCAACAAAATTCGAGTAGGCCTATCTCTATCTACAGATTGGTTATTGAAAATGGCCGTTTATTAGTAACCAGGTAACCACTAATATTTTAATAATTAATAATAATATCCTAGCAAATAAAGCTCTAGTAAGCCTTTCTAGAGATAAGTTATTGAAAACGATCATATATGTATGTATGTACCACTTTTGCGATTTCGGTACAGGGGATGCAATGAATAACAATTGGTAAGAAATTTTCCTTATATAATGTAATCATATCTTTTGGATGAGGTATGCTCTATTTGTCATGTAACAACAAGAAATACAATTTGTTGAGAACAATTTTGATTTTGTTTGGTAAGATATTTATCGCCAGTGATATCGAAGTCACTTGGTGCTGGCGCGCCTGCTTTCCGCTCGTTTTGTTTATCTATTTCTTTCACAAGATTGTGAGGTCCCCTTATATTTTGTCCAAAATTTTTCTCGTGATTAGGGACTTAAATGTGAATTCTATATTGATAAATACATTTTACCATTTTGAACATATATATATGTAAACGCCAAGTCCCGTTGAGTTAGGCAGAGAGTATTCATTGCCAAGTATATCCTTGACGACATATCTAACTTCTTCTACATTCATCCTCTATAGTCTAATCACATTTTAAAATGAGTAATATTGGTTTGGATTATTGTACTTTTAATAAAATTTTGTAACACTTTTTATACTTTTTAATTACAATGTACATTTGAATGGTAAAAAAATAGTTCAAGGGCCCTTATTAACATGTATAGTCAGCATTAATTAATTTAAATTTATAATACAAGATATATGTACATTAGGTTGTATTATTTTAGAATTGTTTTAAACGCTTGTAAAAATAACTTATTACACAATTTAACTAAACACTTATTACACAACAAGGTTAACAACATTTTTATTTAACGTGATGTCAAAATGTATTAAGTTTCCGACATTGTTTTAACCTTATTGAAAGACAAATAAATAGCGTTTTTTTAGCAAATGCTTCTGTATAATAGAAAGAAACTATGTATACATATATGACAAGCGGTTTTTGTAATAATTCTACACACGTCTGTTTCCTTCTACCGGATCGAGTAAGGCTTCTTACTTAAGGTAAAAAGCTGGGTTTGTAATTTTTTTGTAGTAGTAGTAAGTTTTCTGTAGTATTAAGTTTTCTCCTTTTCCGTTATTGATCACGCAAAAGATTTGTGCGTGATTTTTATCTTACCGTAATTTAAAAAAAAGGTGTAAACTATTTCCATATAGTAGTATCCAGTAAAAAACAAAGAAAACAACATTTGAATAATCTGCACAAAAAAACTTATAACTGGAATTTGCTGTAGAGTGAATTGAATACTTCATTTAATTTCGTAGTAATGTGCCTGGTTTTTTGAAATCGCGGAAACTGCAAAGGCTACTCCCGTTAACTGTTGAGCTAAAGGAGGTGTGAAGAAACCTCCTGAAACGGATTCACGAGATACTCTGAATAATTTTATTGTATTATAATAGTAAATATTATTTTAGATTATTTAATAAGTTATGATAAAATCAATTAAACAACTTTTGAAAGCGGATTTGCAAGATTTGGAGCGCGCTTGAGGGATTTGAACGAATAGTTTATCATATTACTCCGAATCAAAAGGTCTATAATTAAATGGATTAACGAACTTGTGAAACCCGAACAAACAAACACATATTCGCATTTATGATAGAGCCTGACAAACGAAAGTAGACTTTGAAAAGGAGCGGCAAATTCAAAAAAGTAGAAAATTAATAGAATATTCTATCGTGATACTCTAAATTTTGGTAGTCATGCAAAATAACAACAGCCACAACCTTCTTTAAAAAAAATTATTCATATTTTAACGCGTAATGACCAAAATATCTTACAATTTGATTTAATGATTCGACAATCGCCATCTTTACTTTTGGTTGTCTATGTCGATATCGAATTTATTGCAATATAAAAAAAATGCAAGTGTCTACTTTGATTCGCGAGACTTTAAGGATTAATGTTGCTAATATTTCTCTTTTTTTTCATAAATATCATGATTTGGCAAAAAATGTGTGAAAACAAAATTGACTACTATTAAATCTACTCCTACTATATCAATTACTAATTTTGTTATTGAATTCAAACTACTATTCCATGTCGATGCAAATGAGAGTCGACGGTCTTGTGCATGCGACGTTCCCGGCACCTCTGTCGCCATGAAAATCTGCTAGATGCATTATCCTTTCCTCTAAGTACTTAATAGAAAACTCTTTGAATAATTCACTAGTCTAACTGCTAATAAAACTCTCGATGAGACGAAGACGGTCGATATGTAGAGATGAGATCTTTTAGAAATAATATTCTTGTGAAGTTGTTTACGTATCGACTCCGTTTTAAGGTTTTCGCACACTGCACCTACTCAAATATTTAGGACTTGCACTAAAAAAATTAAAGTTAATATTATCGTGGCTTGAGCAAATATGTCAAATAACGTCAGGATAATTTCACAAAACTTCAAATTGTTTCCAAGTGCACTTAGTATGACTAAAAAAATTCAGTAAGCTTTTTAGTTTAACGGGCAATTGATAGGATGTCGGCAGAAAGATCTTTCATGTTATCGTCTTCCAGAAATTGACCAAATGTTTAGTTTCCTCGGCTGTTATTTTTAATGTCGAGTTCAACATTACATAGATCGCTTTAATGAACTCTTACCCAACTAGAAACTAAAAGTTTAAAGTGCTACGGAATCCGAAAATTAAGGTACACTATTCATGACTTGACTTTTAATTCATACATAACCTACACAATGACTTGCAGGGTAGGCAGAGAGTATCGTGTGCCAAGTGTAACGAGTCTTGCAGATCTACCTAGCTTCCTTTTACATTCATTACTCTCTTCATACAAACACGCTGATTACGGATACTCTTGAACTTTTAAATAATACCCAAGTGATTTGGTACTCCCAGAGCACCTATAACCATCCACATTCGCATTGTGTAATATCTGTTTTGTTAATCTTATATTATATAAGATGTTTCTAATGCTATGGCCTTAGCGGTCGGATGTTGTACTTGACACAAAAATGTTTTTTTTTTTAATTTTCTAATAAAAACAATGTTTCCTAGGAGTGCCCGCTAGGTGATAGACTTGCCACCTATCACATTGTGGAAATTAATCACTTCGGCTAGACGAAGGTGCACTGGTTGTAGATCTGCCTAGTTGTTCGGAGAGACGTGCGAAAGATACTTTTTTTATCTTATGTACTTAAATGACCAATCAACACAGTGTGCGTATGCCTTTAGTTTCGCAAGTCTCTAGTTTGTCTTGAGCTTAGACGGAACGGGAGCACACAGGTGGGATGGAGACATGGAACGTCTTCGTCGGTGCTTTTTCATTCTTTGTTTGCGTCGAGGATTTGCATACAATCGGAGAAATTGCGTGGCTAGCAGCCGGGAAAAGAGGAATCCGTGTAGTTTTATGCATATGACTGTTCGAATTGCGGGGGGACCCCTTGTCTTTTTCACTAATACCTCACGGAATTTTTCATTTGTTGTGCTTGCTGTAGACGTCTTTGTCTGGTTTTTATATGATAAAATGTAAAAGAGGATAGTTTTATCTCCAAAGCAATATCAAGGAAGTTAGGTACGTTTGCAAATATCATGTCATTTGGCACTCGATACTGCGAGGCAGCAAGGAACTTCGATACGTATGTATCTAAGTGTATCTGTCGTGTATATATCTAAAATTGTACATATGCACGTAAATTACGTTAAATTGGCCAAAAAATATCACGCAATAGAACTTTGCTTTGCTCATCAACCGACTATCAACCGTCGTATGAAGAAACATAAAATAAGTTCCGGTGCGTCGGGATCTTATGGCCTGAGCTTCTGTCATTACTAGTGTTAACGTTATGGCGGCAGGAATTTGAAGATGGTAATCCATGTAAGCTCGTTCACTCTACCACACAGTTTCAAAATGAAATGCATTTATGCTATGTAGGGGGCAGCGATCGTATCAATAAAACAATCACACCAGACAATACCGACACGCTTGTCATTATCACGTGTTCTTTCCTTGGTTATAAGTTATAAGTAAACACGTTCAGTTCGCGCGTTAGTTGCCGCCCGATGCTCGCGGTGGAAGCATCGGCATGTCCCTTTGATTGTGATATCGAGTTCGATATACACCGCCACGTGTATAAACATTGTTGCACAACAATAACACGCGGCCAGTGACGTGCAAGGACGCGTTAACAACACAATCACTTCAACTGACAGTTAACTATTCGTATACGCATATATATATACTTGGTTCAGTGCAACAGAAATGTGCCGAAATTGGATGACTCCAGCTCTAAATATTTCTTTGTTTCACTGCAAGTGTTTGTTGTGTTTGTGTTCTGTGCAGTGGATGTGTTTATGTGTTCGTATGTTACGTAGATTTTAAGTGTTTGTGTTGGAATGTCGTTGGCACCGAAGGTTTATTTCAGTGAATGTAAGTTGTCATTCAAGAATGATGTTTTTTTTTGTTTCTTGTTTTGAAATGTAATTCTTTATTTGCGCTAGATGCTTTCGGCTGTGATTAAAGGGCACCTTAATTATTAGGCCATAGGTAATATTCGACGTTTTTCCATTTTTTGAAGGTAAACAAAATATAAAAAAAAATGAAAGAACAAGATCTCATATTTTTGAAGATTTGTTAATTTGAATACAACTTTACCCATTAATTTATTGATATATGTATTTCGGCTTATTAAATACACTTCGTGTTTACATTTATAATATATTTTACTTGTTGTGTAAATCTTACTAATCTTACCGTCTTATTAAAAAACATAGGTTAAAGTACTCCAAGGTTCAATATTTTTATTTAATTATAGTCTTTACTACACAGCGATACAGACTATAACATCAAATTTAATTTAATTTTAGTCTATGTTAACAGTAACTCGGTCATAGCGTTATTTTATTTGATGGCTTAATCCCATTTTAAAGGTTTTTTTAGCTAACTAATTTACAATTTTCCCTCGCTTTGTTGTATTTTTACGTAATTTAAAAAACGCATGCTGGCTTTTTCAAAAAAGGTCATAAGTACGTGTTTGTCATTTGACGGAGGTCAAGGACGATCATTGTCTTCAAGGTGGTTCGGATGTTCGAACCGAGACCTCATGCGTCGTACCTGCGATACGAATCTTTGATAACACTGTTCTTACAAATGTTCACGTAATACGTTTTATGGTATAAAAATATTTCAAAATTCAGTTCTCGCTGTTGTCCCGTTACGGTTTGAAATATAGGTAAGCTAGTATATACATCAGGAATACAGCCTTAGGTTTGCAACGCATCCTAACATATTTTGTGGCTACAGGCGACGTGTATTTCTTACCATCAGAAAATCCGGCTTCTTTTTTTACCATTCAATATTACATATAAAAAAAGGTTTTTAAAGTGACAGTAAATTGACTATTATGCATGCTATGAAGTACGATCTTACAAGTTACGAGGCGTAGTAATCAGATTACAACGAAAGGTTATTGAGTTGAATGTAGTAACTACGCAGTTACAATTATAGTTGCCTCGTACAAGCATCGATTTAAAGCTATTGTCATCCTGACACGATCATATAACCGACCCCTATTTATATTATGTAATACACGTCATGTCATATACGGATACGTAATGTGTTTATTGTCTGAAATAAAGTCGTTAAATTTATGATAACGCTCGATCGCGAACTTTGTAGGTCGTAGATATGTAACAACCCTAACACCCTCAATTGAAGTAATCAAGTAATATAAATAAACATGGACACTAAGTTTCAGTCTAGTATATAGTCTTTATTACACTATGTACATACTGTGATGTCTAATAAACTTTACTCTAAATAATATATATATATTAGGGGGCTTGTATTTTTTATTAGAAAAATAGTCTCCTTGTATATTCTTAGATATGTTTGTTACTAATAATTCCTGTAAAAATTTTATTTTTGAAAAAAAAAATTACATATAAGGGAAAAGTTGCTTGTTTGTACTGAATAATTTTAAAGGTTATTTGGTCATAACATAACTTTTAGGGCTCAAAAGAGTCACCGTTAATGCAAATTATTATTTTTTTAATTTCTTAACACATTACTTAACGATTTTATTTTATGTATAGATTAAGTTGGCATATTTTATCTATTTCTGCTTTATATCTCCCACGCGAATTTAACAACTGGTCGCATACCGGCATACCATGCATATTTGTCATGGGTTGTCGGCCTCAACGTAGCTTGTTTCTAAACTACCTACGACGGAACTCGTCTTCACATACACACATCGTTTTGGTTTGATCCTTTCATTATTTATATGCTATTATAATTAACTTTCTACAAATTTTCAGAAATGACCTAATTGAATTATACATACATAAATATCTGCACGCTATGTCACTTGCTGTGTAGACAGAGAGTCAATATGATCCAATTATTTTCGTGTAAATATGTTGTGCCTGTTAGTTGTCAATTTTCAACTTTAAATTATATATTATGAAAAACGTTATGGTCTGAATTGTTTTTAAATTGATTTAACCATATAAATAGAGCTTCCAGCGGTGGGTTTTTAATAAATGAGTCAGGGATTGTAAAGACCAATGTAATATAGCTAGCTCTAAAGTTGTAAAAGTTCGTGGTTTTTAGTGTCGCAAGAGACTACCCTACACAGCCCTTTGAAGAGTTTATTCACACTTTAGCCTATATGTCTCGATTGAAATATATTAATTGTATTTTTAACTAAACGATGTAATATAAACTGTTAAATAATATAATCTTAAGTAGTTTAGAAATCAAAATTGACAACAAGCAACAAACCTGTAGTTTCTGTATTGCATTTAAAAATATTTTTTAAGAGAAATGTTAAAAAGTAGTGGTTTAGTGGTCACTCAACGTTGTGTTATATACACCTTTACTTCTAAATCTACGTAGGTAATATTGCACTTATTGTTAGCCGGTTATGTAAGAACAAGTTTTTAAGTGAATGTGGAGAATAAAAGTATTTTTTTATATAGCTATAACTATTTTTCTATTCAGGCTTCAGAGTTGTCATTGCTGCTTTCTGCCAAAGTCATAATAACAATATGTTTATTTTTAGCTTTTAGGATGTATACTGAAATACGGACTAAATCATCAATATCTCGTCTTCGTGTTTGTCACATTCAAATTAGGCAAATAAAAAATACAGATGTAATATTATTTTTTTGTTGTATAGCGAGATAGTAAAAGAGACAGAAATTGCCAAATTGTGTTGTCCAGGATCTTCTGTTCCTCACAGTTTTAAAATAATGGTCTACGGAGGTACAAGATAATTTCGTGAATTGTCTAATAATGTTCGGTAATATGCAATAATAACTAAGTGAAAAAAAAGTTTTTATTGGTGTTGCTTTCGCTAGCGTCTCCGTAAATAATTTGTTGGAAAATTTTAAACAACGCCTTCACTGGTATCTCCACGAACTAAATTATAAACCAAAACACTTAAGATTTCAATACGTAAATTACTGAACGTAATCTGTAGCAACTCATGGTAAAGTTTTTACAAAGAAGTAGATGCAAGTACGAGGTGAAAATGATACTTATCGTATACTTGTAAACGTACGTTTAGATACAATTCATTTATGATTCGCTACCTACAAACAAAAAAATACTAAACGCCATTTTAGAGTTGTCTATTATGTTAGACCCCAAAGGTGATTACCCTCGAAATGGCTTAGATTAACATTTAAACGATTGAGTTAAAAATTCGTAGGGACCTTGAATAAATCAACGTAATATGTTTTACTCATTCGATAAACTGACAGAATAACTTCAGAATGGATATTAAAGAAGATCTCTCTAGGTATATTTCTTCTCTCTGTGGCATTTGGATCGCCTCTATGGTCGACATGTCCTATGTTGGTGTTGACTACAAGAGGATCAGGGTTCAAGTCTTGAGTCGGGCAACTCAGAAATGTGTTTTTCGATTTTCGAATAAAAACAACGTTGTCCGGGACTGGATTATAATATAGTAGTACATACCTCTACCAATTGTTTCCGAATATCTTTGTATGAGAGAAATTGTTTTTTTTATGTTCAGCGCCGTTCCTGCAACTCTCTCTGATTGACTTTTTATCAACATTTTTAGATGATTTTAATAACAGATTTTAAAAAAAACGTTCAGTGTCATGTTTTCGATAATTTATAGGTGTTTTTTACTCGATTTCTCCGACTGTTATAAATTGATTTTTATAACTGTTTTATTAAATAAGTCATCGTTCAGATCTGATCGCATGAACATTCATATACGCGGCGCTTTTTAAAAAATATTAACTTAGAACTGATTAAATTGCAAATTGCAAATTCGATATCATTATCGTCTGATAGAGAACTGATAACTAACAACAACATCAAGAAACGTGGGTTAAAATTTGAATGCAAACAAAATTAAAGTCGGCATTTGCAGTTTAAATGTGTTTAATTTATAGATTGTGTAATAGGAAAAACTAGGAAAGTACCGTTGCAATCGTTCAGTACGTCATTCCAATGCGTTTATTATGGTACAACTACGCAGTATTTGTCACATGGCGGAGCATGGACTGTGACGCGTGTACTTACAGAGAATTGATCTCAGGCTACGACGTCACTGACCAACAAACGCACCTTACCTTTTATTATACCTACTACGCGTCAGCCATCGTTACGGTTTTTTTTGTTTTTCTCATTGTTCTTGTGACTTAAGGCGTAATTAGACTACGATACCAATAGTGACATAAATGTAGCTACTTATGTTTTTATAGTTCACATTTTTACTTAAATGTGCAGTTCACTTCGGAACGAAGCTCTGTCTCCCACATAGTTGTTGTTTTTTTTTGTAATTGCAGTTACCTAACATTCAATATTGCGACACATGTAAGATCGTTTAAAACTCCCTGGTAATAATCGTTGTGGCATAAATAATATGATTTCAAAGTCATCCTTTAAAAGACATAGTGTTTAATATAATATAGTCATATTGTAAACTAGGCCTAATTTTTCTTAGCTATCGTTCCTACATCGTCTTCAATTAATCTTTATAGTTCTGTCTTTTTTGTTTGACTATATCTGTTGTTGATATTTTAAAAATACCGTAGCGGCTCTAAAGACAAACACATATTTTGTATTTGTCACTCTTACCGTGACTAACAAGGTGTTGAGTTCAGCACTTAATGTGTTTATTCGAAAGAAAATCTATATTTCTGACGTCTTTGTTTTCTTAGGAATAAGCACGACTCACCCTTCCTTTTTAGAGAATGCGTATTTATTCTTTAAATGTATTTCGTGACATCTATCTTTTTGCGGATGTTGTTGGCGCGATAAACACATATCATGAGTTGACCTTCCTCTTATATTATAAAAAAACAAACCTAATCGAGCTTTTGTTGATTTCATACCGAAAATACCAATTACGAGTTTGAGTTCTTCAATTAACAGTGTTAACATATTTAGATTATGGTCATGCAAAATCCTCATTACAAGGTTGTTTCTGATTAACTAACGGGGTCGTGACACCTGGCCAAAATTGCTAAATTTCTCGAGCTTAACAGAAAAACGTTAAAACATTACGTCGCAGTTCCTGTCTATAATATCAGATGGCTAGGTATTGCGTCGTTAGTAGCGTTTGCAAGATATAAGTGATAATAGCCGGTATTCTCTTTTGCCTTTAAATAACAACAAGGACAGTGATTGCTGCTAACAAGTAGCTTCAAGCCCGTAACCCCGAATAGTGAGGTACAACCAAGACACCCACATTTAGCAGAAAATACTTTGTAGGCCGATAATGTTATATATCCAATGCCGAGCAACCTTTTTTTATTCGATTTTTGAAAACACTTAATGTGAGGTCCCTGATCCTGGAACCAAAATTGGGACCGCTTATAATTAACGCTCACACCGGAATACTCGCGAAGATACTTTTTATATTCCATTTGTGATAAATGAGATTTTATTTCTGGAAAAACTAAGGGCGCCATTACGCTGCACGTGCTCGCGTGACGACTTACGACAAACCACGTGCCAGTTTCAAATACCAAAGTGGAAATTACTAGATAGACTAGTTGGAGATGTAGTTTAGTCTTGAGGCATTTTTATTTATACTACTAGCTGTACCGGGGAATTTCGTTCCACCCATTCAGTTTATATGGAAAAAATTAATATGTTGTTTTTCCTAGTTTCCTCGCTGTTTTTCCTATAGATTGTAGAATACTTAGGGTTGTATGTATTTAAAAAAAAAAACTGATAAAAAAGTCAGTCCAAAAATTCATAAAAACTATTTTGGGGTGGACCACTCTTATCGCTTTGAAACACAACAATGGCGATCATCGAAGCAATCCTTGTAATACCGTAAGGACGCCTGTAATACAGGTTTTCAATAACGCAGAAGACGTGGTTTTAGTCTTTCAACTCTTTCATTAACTTTTGTTGATTAAACCAGTTGAAAATTTGATATTTCCCATCCGCCGGCGCTTAGTGACATTCCTAAATATTCATATTTTTAAATAAATAAACATTTTACGTGCCATTTATATGTAATCTAATATTGTTTTAAACTCCTACATCATGTATCATACATACATATATACAGAAACACTTGTCCTGTTTTTAAGGCTATAACATAAGTAAAAAACAGTACAAGTGTTTCTTTTTTTAATATGCATTAAAAATTGGTTAGTGAGATATCTATAACGTATAAGTAAAAAAAGACAAACGCCTAAAAAAGCCTTTTTTTGTTTTCAGAAAAGATCTTTTCACCTTTTAATACGTACAATTTGAAATATAAATAATACGTAAAAGGCAAACACTACAAAAATTTATAATACAAATATAATTTTATCGCCAGTTTTGTTACACACAGCCGACAGGAAATTGGTAGAAATTTTATTGGTAACACAAAATTAAGTTATAAACTCCTAAGCTAATAAAACTAAACAACCTTAGGCACAACTAAGTTTTGATTAAAGCTGGTTTCACAACGATACGAGAACCGTGCGGTGAGACACGTTTCTCGGTATTGGGAATCGCTCCTGGATTGCTTTGTTACTGTGTAAAAGATAGCAATCAGCGATTGATACGCGGTCGATTGCTATGTGTCAAGAAAGGTCTAATTACGTGTACATTCGTATGATTGTTACATAATGCGTATTAGCAGTTATTATAGAAATATACGTATATAAATAATAAATATATAAATATCGCACGAGTTTTGTCATCGCCCGACTGTCGAAGTAACAGATTAACACTTCCAGCTCGGAATGTAGGAAAAAGAATAAACAATATATTAATATAGCAGATTAAAGAAATACATATCGCCTATAGTCAACAAAATCTGAGGTTCTATACCTATTATGAGGATATATTGAGTAAGTTTGACGCCACTTATACGGTTCCACATATAATATTTGATAGTATAATAACCTACATGTCGGAGCTATGATAATAATATTTAGTTAACAGATTTTTTTTCACCAATTGTAATTGACTAGCTGAGCCGACAAACTTCGTATCGCTTACCGTTAACCGTTACTAACAGCTTGTTTGGAAAAATGAAGCATTGTTTTACTTATTTTCTCTGCAATTTATCCGGTTTTTCTCTTCATAAGAACCTTTTCCTGACAATAACCAACACAACAAAAAAGAATTAAATTATCAAAATGGGTCCACCCGTTTAGGCGCGATGCGATGACTACGCGAAATGGTGATTAATTTTTATATATCAAGAGTCTTTGTAACCGTCGTGTTTATATAAAAAGGGTAATTAATAGGAAGGTACCCAGAAAGGTTTGCAAGCATCGTGAGAAGTGGCACTCAATAACCTTTGCCTACCCCGCAAGGGACTTGGCGTGAAGATATAAGTACGTATTTTATTTATTTGTTTACATTACTAAAAGAAGTCTCCCGTTCGGGTCCGAAATATCTGTGAAACCAGCCCTACACCCGGTACACAATTAACACTAAAGTATTTAAAAGCGGAGTGCTTTTAGAAGACGTTGAAGAAACTTTTTGCTAAAGTCACCTTAAAATAAATGAGCAAGTCGAACTCAAGAGAGTTATGAAATGTCACTTTGTTCCAGACGAGACATAAATAATTCTGAATTAACTTGTCTGCGACCTCTGCTGAGAGTGTGAGATTACTTAGGTATCAGTTTGTATGTTTACACGAGTGTAATGACGTTTTATACACGACTGTGTAGACATGACACTTGCGAGTTTTGTTTTTTGTTGTTTAAACATGAAAAAGGCAATCGAGCTTATATTGGTTTTGTAATACCCGCTTCGTATTTGATTGTATATCGGCCTCCCATTCCTTAGGTTTTTTACCATGTTGCTAAGGGAAGAGCTTCGGTTGGTTTATCAATGATCATGAACACTATATTTACGACTAGGTGGCAGAGTTTAGCGACAGCTCGACTCGTTATTGCCTTAACTGTTACTGTACGTATCCAAAGCCTTCGTGTGTAAGTGTAAGACAGCCGCTAAATTTGCCTTCTCGCAAGAGGTTGACACAGTTTGAGGAATTATTATGATCATTGGTATCTATAGCCGACTTGTATATTTTAATATCATCGCAGCCTTTATAATTTACCATTTTGCTCGGCTATGGATCCACTGCCTTACCTAACGTCATAATGATTTTTTCATGTTTCGGTTTGGTGGTAAGAGTAGGTATACTTGCACAAAATTGCACAGGACAGCTAAGCACTTATAACATCTATGGTGCCTATGGGCCAACGTTGTTTCTTATCATCAGAAAATCTGTGTGCTTGTTCGCTGGCCTCTCACAAAAATAACAGGCAAAAGATATGTACATAAATATCGCACATATCTATATATATAATTTTTATATTATTATTTTAATATATATTTTTATATTATTGTAATATATTGAGTTTGTAGTTATTTACACTAAAATTACTAAGCTTTTAGCTTGATTTTAGAAAACTCAATCTAGATGTAGTATTATACTTTTTTATTAGCAGTATGACAAGTCTATTCATAAGTATTGCACATCTCGCATGGTAATAGAAGATAATATCTTTTGTGTATTGCTCAAAACACAAGGGAAAACCTCATTTAATTAAGTATATTGTTAAAAAGACTTGTTTACCTCTTTGATATGTGACTACTAGTTAGTTAAATGAACTAGACTAGTTTAATGAACAGCGAAAATTTACATGAATTGTTATTATAATCTGGTGTTATGTGGTGCTGTCATATCTCCAAAACTATCCGCGTTTGCAACAATGAGATCAGAGCGAAAGGGATTGCGAGGTTGGAACGGACATGATTTGTTTGTTTGTT
>NJDD01000716.1:33496-129252 GCA_002245505.1 Calephelis nemesis | reverse complement strand
TCTATAGCCGACTTGTATATTTCATTACCGTCGCAGCCTTTATAATTTACCATTTTGCCCGGGTATGGATCCACTGCCTTACTTACCGCCATAATGACTTTTCATGTTTCGGTTTGGTGGTAAGAGTAGGTATACTTGCACAATTGGCCTAAAAACCCGGTCACAGGATAGCTAAGCGCTTATAACATCTATGGTGTCTATGGGCTCTATAGACACCATATACTCAATCTAGACGTAGTATTATACTTTTTTATTAGCAGTATGACAAGTCTATTCATAAGCATTGCACATCTCGCATGTTAATAGAAGATAATATATTTTGTGTATTGCTCAAAACACAAAGGAAAACGTCATTTAATTAAGTATATTGTTAAAAAGACTTGTTTACCTCTGATATGTGAGCTAGACTAGTTAAATGAACAGCGAAAATTTACATGCATTGTTATTATAATCTGGTATTATGTGGTGCTGTCATATCTCCAAAACTATCCGCGTTTGCAACAGTGAGATCAGAGCGAAAGGGATTGCGAGGTTGGAACGGACATGATTTGCTTGTTTGTTTATACACAAACTGTGGCAGATGTAAGATTGTCAAAGTAGATAATATGCAATGTGAATCTGGTGGATGTACCCGCAGAGACCTAGGTTAACGTTCCACGACTGACTACGTGTACTATTCGGGGTTTGTGTCAAGAGTCTCTGAAATGGCCGTGTTTGTATACAAAAAATAGAGTTATTTGGAGGAAGATGAGCAAGTCTATAGGAATCGTAGCGCTTGGCACTCGCAACTATACCAGCAAGAGATTTTGTGTTGAAATATAACTGTACGTATGTGTGTGGTATTGTAAGTTTTGTCATTCTTTCTTTAAAAATAAAAACTAGTAACTGAAAATAACTATTTTAGTAGATTTTGTTTTATTAGTAATATAATTTAATTTTGATTCTAGATACGATCTGTTTTTAAACATATAAACTTAATGTAATCATGTGACGTTAATCCTCAAATTTATTAGCGCACCTCCCGACGCTGTCATACTACTATAATGTAAAAGTTGTTAGAAATTTTGGATTCTTTTAAACTATACCCTGTATAATATCTGCAAAGTCTGCCGATTTTTTTAACTGTCACAGAAAGTGTTTTTTTTTAAATTTTTAAAAGTGTTTTTTTTAAAGGGCGCACCAATAAAACGTTGTTTTTTAAATAATCAAATGGTAGTGTAATCTAATCGCCATATTGTGTTTTAAAGCGTTAGTGCTAGTAAACATTTGTATAAAACTTTTAAACGTATGTACGCATCGTTAAGAGTTTTTTATGACCTAAACAAAATTTTC
Organism: Calephelis nemesis; assembly: GCA_002245505.1. Classification (NCBI taxonomy): domain Eukaryota; kingdom Metazoa; phylum Arthropoda; class Insecta; order Lepidoptera; family Riodinidae; genus Calephelis; species Calephelis nemesis. The sequence continues at coordinate 127,920 of NJDD01000716.1, read as the reverse complement.
TATATGCTAATTTACGTTTTAACTTTTCTTATACATAAAGTAGGTACCTAATTCGAAAAGCCATCAATCATGCTCGGTCCTGACAAGTTGACTTGCGATGCTAAAAGAGTTATTCCACGCTTGTCAATAAAATATTCTTCGAAGCAAAATATTGATAGGTTACTTAGAGACAATATTGTATGGTCGAGTTATCATCATACACGTTTCCGCGTACATGAGATTTAATGCTCTGCTTTCTAAATCATGGATCGATGCGATCAAGGAAATATTCTTAGTAATAAAATGAACTCGAAAAGGAAGCAGGAATAAGTGATCTGTCTGAGTTGTAGCTATCTGGGCGAATGTTTTTAGATCTTTGCCACTTATTCAAATTAACTGTACTAGAGTAGAGAATCCGATAATCTTATAGTTTGTTAGATTATTATTCTTCTTGCGTTTGATGGGGTTGTCATATTCCTACGTTTTAAAAAAATTACACGTTAACAGGAAGACAATGAAAGTAGAATGAAGCTTGAAAACAACAAATAGGGATAATTTTGAAAACTTGATATTTTTATAAGCGGCAAAATTTTATGTACATTTTCTATCTATAAGTATTTTTTATAGCGGTGGTTGTAGTTTGTATTTCAAAAAAAGGTATAACTGGTGTTGTATTAAAATTGAATGTGTCTGTTGTTACAGTTGGCGTCGTCGGCGGTGGCANNNGCGGTGGCATGCCGGAAGCCGCCAGTGGCGAGAGGCGGCATGTGCCACTCTATGGACGTTTGGTTGCCGAGGAGCAGTTGGCATCCATGAGCGCGCCTTCAGACATTCAGGTGAGCGCCCCCGTGCGCAACCTAAGAGCTTTCTGGCGCTACCCCACCCCCACAAAGGTAAATGATGCACGAGGCAGTTTGGAATAACACAAATACCCAATGACTAAAAACTGAATGGTCGTTGACTGCTTGTGACAAAATAGCTGAGTAAGGTGGTTATAGAGATATATCGCCATCCTTAAAGCCAGTTTAAACCACAGCTGATGATGCTTCACATCAACAAAAAATCAACCGACACTACGTCTTTAACGGAAGTTTAATCAGAATAATAAAAAAATACGAGTACAAACAAAGCAAAAAATTCTATTACTATCATTAAAAAATTAAAACTTTAAATTCACTAAAAAGCCGAGTCCAATTAAAATGAAGCGCAAGACAACAGAATAAATGTTATCTTTAATTCTTTGTTTTAATGGTTAAGTAAAACCTCGTAATTAACTGTAAACAGCCCGCTTTATCTATAACACCGATAAGATGGTATAACTGAAAGATATTAAAAAATATGGACCATAAAGTACCCGGTTTCTAATTAGAGAACATAAAAAAACCTTCGTTTCAAACAATACTTTCGTCCATAAAGTGTGTACGTGCTTTACTACTTTATTTAGAGCACCATTTACAATGCCCGTCAGACTAGACATTACGCATAAGAAGACAAATTATCCTCCTAAGTGTTACTAATTAGCAATGTCTCATGCCCTTTACTACAAGACCCGTCGAAGTATAAAATATGAGCACTAAGGGCTTCTGTAATTAGTTTATTAATACGGACAAACATGAAGTCGTCGATAATTTTAATGAAATAGTTTCAAAATTCTATATGATTGATAATAATAAAAATATAAGGCAAGGGATCAAAAGTTTTTTTTCGTATCGTTATTAGTAAGATTTTTTCGCATATGAATTTAAAAAAAAAATTAATCAAAAAAAAATACAAAGAATTAGAACAAAATTGTGCTTTGATAAAATAAGTATCTCACTTTTCATTAAAACGTATATGATTTATATGTGTAATACTAATTGCAGTATACACTATACACTGCTTCCATATTTCCTTGTAATTTGGATTATTAATTATGTTTCTATCCAATTTCAAAATTTCTAAGTGGTATCGTCTTTGCTATTGAGGTTTTCCGATTATAAAACAATACGGTATACAATAAATACGTAATGGATAATAAAAACTACAGTAAATGCCAAATCTGTAGATAATTTTATCAACAACAAACTGTCTCGTGTGGATCGCCGTTGCACCATTTTCATTTCTGCTTTAGTTCACGATTTGTGTAGTTAGTTCTTAAATAATAAGTTCTGTATTTCTATGGTTTCTTTTAGAATTTTCTCACGCAATAAAAGTTATTCGTAGCAGTTTAACATATTTTTATTTGTTGAGCTTTTTTTTTTTTTAATTTTTATAAAAGCATGATAAATAAATATGTACTTACAAAATATAGACGCGCTGTTATTGCGAGATCATACAATTGACGCGTATCATGCTTCACACTTCTCTTTTACATTTCTTGTTAAAGAAAGAGACGACCGTATAATTGACGTTTTGATATACCCATAGGGGATTGGCGTGAAAACAATCAGTTATAAAAATAATATTCTTAAAAACAGTCCCATAAATTGTAATTCTACTGATTTACGCTGAATAATTTTTAAATTTGGAACAGTTGTTTTATAATAAATTCGAATAAAAGTCAGTCTATGTTTTGTTAGTACTTCTGCTACAAAGTGCTTACCGCTTTTTTTGTATGCGTTTTGTAGGGGCTATTCATAAAACACTTCATAAATCCCGCCTGTTTATTTTTGGCTTATCAATATTAAATGCCGTAATATAAAAATATCTTTGGGTAATTCCGCGGATATGTGTCAACGTTGTGGCGTGTTTCCCACAGGAAAATCGGTCGCAGCATGGAGACTGTACGCCCCGAAGTTAACACATATCCGCGGAATCATCGGAATACATACATATTTAGTAATGGAATTCCATAAACATAAGCCGGCATTTTAATACTAGTATTACAAAGGGGCCAAATATTTACAATACTGACGGTACGAAACTGAAAAGTACTCGGGAGATTGATTAAAACATAAGAGACCGCAGTTCTTGTCTTGACTTTCGGTCCACAACAGTAACAAATATACGCAAATTTTCTGCTATACATCTAGCATGACCTTTACATTTTTGAATCGTCGAGTCGAACGTTACTTCAATGCAGATACGTTAAATAATTATAGCAAACTCAAATTTATTAGAGAAGTTCCTACTCGTTCGGTCATCTCTTTTATTGTAGGAACGTGATTAGAGACGACTTGTTCTCTTTTATTTGAAACTGTAACTTGAAATTTGTCAAATCCTTATTTTTCTGTGAAATGTTAATCCTTCATCTGACACTTACTGCGTCCGTTCTTTGACGAGATCCAAGTTTTGATCCGGCGATTCGAAAGCACCTACACTTTATGCCAGCTTGTATTGCACTGCAATTTTATTTTTTAGTAAAGAGTTATTTTATAGATGGCCCTCTTTACTGACGTACCCGAACCTAATTCTAACTTTTCTTTTACTTCATCCAGGCTATGCAAGCTCGAATACCACACCATTTTCGAGACCCCTCAACGGCGCCCTTAAGGAAATTAAGTGTCGACCTGATCAAAACATACAAACATATAAACGAGGTAAGTGAATTTTATTATAAGGTATAATATAAACTTTTTCTGTTATATATCTTATATGTGATAGTGCAAAATGATAGTCATTTAAAATAGAGAAAAACCCGTAGATGAAAGTAAAATAACCGAACTGAATAACTTTTTTTAAAGCTGTTCCGAATTTTTATTTTTTTGAACTACCGAATGGCGTGTTTTATAAACATATCTAAAAAATTCTTCAATATTAGTAGAATTGGCAAATTAATTTGATAATCCCTAAAATATTTAAATATCCGATTTACATTTATTTTTATTTATTTCGCATTTTGGAGTCGCGTTAACACGCTAACAATATGAAATGTAAAATGCTCTCATTTATGAATATATTATTTTACGAAAGTTATACGTGTGTTTGGCTCATTTAGTATTTATGAAGCTAAACCGTTTTTGGTGCAGACTCTGTCACATTGCCTAGATATTAGTAGTTAGTTATCTTCTCACAATGTAGCAGACAAAGAAACATGAGACATGTGTTGTCAATTTAGTTCAGTCGCAGTGTTTTGATGGATATTTCTAAGTTTTTAATAGTTTTGCGTATCTTCATTTACAGACTATATTTTACTCAAAACAGCTAAAAAACAAATGCTTGGACTAAATGACAGTAAATAAATAAATACAAAAAAAAAATAACTTCAATCCTTAACAAAATGATTAAATTTACAATTTCTCACCTATAAAATGTATAGATATGTATTATACGATGCGTAATAATAGGGTTGAACTTAACATACAAAAAAAAAACTTAACATACAGATAGGTTTATATACATAGGTTTGGACTTATGTATAGATTTCGGCGAAGTGTTTCGTCAATTTTAATTAAGAAACTTGCTTTCTACCAAACTTCTATCAACTACCCGAGATGTGTACTTGGTGAGACCTAAACTTGATGTTGACAGTTCTTTGGAATCTCTAGGCAACTTGTATGACTTACCATCGGGAAATCTGTCTGTTTGTTAGCTTTCCAACCTCAAAAAAATACACCATAGCTCGTGTCGATTTACTTAGGTATCATCATAAAGTTCAATGCAGGCAAGTTTAGCACGTGAAATATCTTGTACATACTATGAATATAATTAGAACAACCAGTACTGCGCATTTAGTTCGCAGTGCTTCTGTTTGTTTACGATTTTCCACCACGTGTTGTATTTGACCTTTAAGGGTCACGTGGGAGTTGATTTTCACAGCAGCGACGTTGGAATATTGCTTTTCATTTTTATTGAAAGTCAGAAGGTAAATTGAGTCCATCTTTAAATAGCTACTAACGTGACTCATTTCTTATTTGCTTTTCATCTTATTGATGGACGCGAAAACAACAAGCCCTTTACATATAAATTACTAGTTTTGAAATTGTATATTCGACTTTTTGTTAACATTTTTTCAGACGAATTACAAATGTCGTTAACTTCACATACTTATGTTTATTAGGTCATAGACTCATATAATGTTAAACTTGTCTAATTGAATTCGTGGTATTTATTTCATAGGCATTACATTCGTTACGTTTGAAATAACTATTTAATATTGAACAAACACATGAATAAATACAATTTGCAATCTTTCCGATCACGACACGTCCAATCGCTCAAAGTGGGGATCACAAAAGAAAGCAGACCCAATAATCGAATGGGGATAATAATGCTTAGGAGATAGAGATGAAACAATAATACACTATTATAGACATAATACTAATGTTAAAAACATAAAAAAAACTCTACAACAGCAGCCTAACGCATGAAGCAAAACATGCAGATAGTTAAAAATAATATATAAAAACAATAAAAGTCATAGAGTGGATATAGATTATATATAACCTATAAACACAAATATTGGTAATTTTGTTCATAAGTCAATTCCAAGTATCACTCAGTTCTTCAACCTTGTCTTAAAACTTGACTTAGTTTTAGCCCCTTTTTAGAATACGGATCTTGAATGCTAAGATTACGTTCCATACATACCTACATACATCAATAGTAGTAGTAGACAGACAGTATCGGTATGTACCATAGACTTTAGAATATTAAGCTGAAATGTAGCCCTGAAAGAAAATTCAAAGAAGGTAATATTCTAACAGTAATGCCCCAATTTATGTTAGGAAATGTAATATAAGTTCACAATAATATAATCATTTAAGTGGAATTGTGATATACACTGTACGAATACAAGAAATAAAAGCAATCTTTCGGATTTTAAGCTTTTGATGTGTCTCGTCTCCATCGAGTAAACCGCCAATTTGCGGGAATATTTCCAATCTTATGAAAAAACTTCCATTAAAATTAAAAACCTGTCTCAAATTAAAATAAAGTTATTTTAACATTGCTTAATATTTAGCGGATACGAAATCTTCGGATTAATTGCTTCTCGTACCAATCCCTCATCAATGTAATAGTGCAAGAAACTAGAAATGACTACAATTTTGTGTACTATGTTTTGAAATGTGGAAAAGGGATAAGGCTGCTAAGTTTCTTTCGCCGGATCTATTTAGTATGTGGTCGCGTTCTGAGCCATTGGTAGACTTTAATTGTATATACATACATGCGTTACAATTCACATACACTAGACATTGCAGAGGGTTGTAAACACGCCTGCAAACAAAGGTAACTTTGTTTCCATTCGCCGTATATGCCTACTTAAATTTGGATTAAAAATCTATAGACCAGACGTTTGCAAAACCAGTGTTTACAATCGTCTAGAACTTTTTGCCGCTTTATGGTCTGTGAAATAAACGATTTTCTATCATTTTCCATTTAGACATTATTTATTGATAAGTTTTGCAAATATAATGAAAATTATTTATTTTTGAACATTGTTGTAAGTGTGAATATGTGTAAGACTTCCTAAAAAAACCAAAAATGAAACAATATTGAGTTACACAAATACCAATTTGACCTTAAAAATCTATCTCTAAATAAGGAAATTATTTGCACACCACAATGTGGTAGAATATGTTGGAAAGCTTAAATAATTTTGTAACAACTTCAACACGCATATTCCGCAAATAAATATATTTTCTTTCTTTCTTTCAAGAAAATGTATCATTTCCAACCACCGAATAATCCACAAAAACTAGGTACGTATTGTATTTGGTTCTTCAGTGGAATTACTTAACTAGTACCTAATGTAATTATTCTTCTTTTTCTGGACTTGAAAAAAGTGCGAGTGTGTAAGATCGGGTAGGTCCTAATACAACATTCCTCTAAAACATGAAGAAAAAGTATTAGTATCAAATATGACATTTAAAATAAAGACATCAATAATAGAAAGTGAAATTGGTTTAATGTTCCTCAAGTCCGGCCACATGTCCGTCATTCTACAAAATATGCGGAGTATGTATGACCGGATGTAATATTCGGTCAACGCTCGGTCCAGAACTAAACGTGCACTGATGACGAATACTTGACCCACTTTTTTGTGAATTATTTTCGGACGGCCTAGCAGCTCTTCCATTCACTCACTGTAACTGACAACCTGGCTATCTCATGTTTTGTAATTGAAAATATGTTACACGTTTAACGATGTCGTTACGTCCGCAAAGTTATGAAGTGCTAAACGCTCTTAGTTTCTAAAGTTATTAATTAGTGTTCATTTGGTGTCGCAGTTTAAATATGATGCGGTAATCAAGGGTTTCTCAAACTTTAAGGTCGAGACACCTACCAAATACATTTTATTTGATGGAACCCCTAATCCGTGTTATTATTACAAATCAAAGACATTGCAATCACATTGTAATTTGCAGTAAACATTAGGAAAAATCTTTTAACTGTAAATGTATTTAAGAAATAAAATATTTTTTTAATGTAAAGTTAAAGTTATAAGATCCCCAAGTTTAGGAACTTCATTAAGGAATATCTTACTCAGGCCATGCGATGACAATTTAGTACTCGCTTAGCTTTGCCGTACATGATAAAATTACAAGAAATAATATATTGAATAAATATCTCTCGAAAAACAAAAAAAGACGTATTGTCGCAGTTGAAAGAAATATGAAAATTGCTACCCAATATTATAAAGAGTTACTAACTATTAAAAGCGATATACATACAAATACCGCGTAGGCGGACGTACTATATAGGTGTACTAGTCACTCATTGTCTATTTGCTTAATTGTAGCAAAATATACTACGTATATGCATTTCGATAAAATTCGGTTTAGTTAATTAGGCTAATTGCCTTTGTGGTCTCGGGCCCGGTGATAAACGTGACTTCAAGAATTTCTGGGTTCGATTCCCGGGTCGGACAGCAAATATTTTTTTAAATTTTCTGATAAGAAAAAATGTATGGGATTGGATAAATGCCTGTGGGCAATAGGTAAACACCGTGGGACCTAAGACTCTGTTTTGGGTAATCGTGAGTGTCCTGGTTGTACCTTTGCAAACCTATAGATTCTTTTAACTTTAAGGTTGTAGATTTTAAACCATCAAACAAAATGCAAAATACTTAATTCAGTGCGCAAAAAGGGAGAGGTACCTTTTTCATAGACTTAATTATTAATTTTTACCTAATCGCACATCTACTCAGAAAATGTTTTTATAGGTTAAATACCTAGGGAGTATAGTTCTCCGAATTTTTTGTTAAACTAATTCTTTTACCACACGAACGAAACTGCCGACTGAAGCTAGTATAATAAATTTTATTTATAAATTCATGCCCGCAGTTACAAAAACCCCAATTTGAAACAACCGACATCAAACAAGTTTATTTTGGTACAACAGTCGGGCAATTTATCTTCCAAGTCTCCCCTATGAATATGTTCTATTTATTTTCCGTGGTAATTATAGATATATTCTATTTGCGTTTCCGCTTGGTCGTTGCCCTATTTGGTTGTTTACATGTTGGTACAATTGCGCCTGTATGTTTAACTTAGCGTATTGTAAAACCTATACACATACGGGTTTCCTGATGGCTATAAATACCAACGACGTGAATGGTGCTATGTCAACTTGAAAGCGGAAATGATTAGCATTTTGATTAATCGACTATCCTTTTCTCCGAACCGGAACATATTTTTTTTTTTTTTTTTTTTTTTGATATTGGAAGGCAAACAAGCAGACGGATTTCCTGATGGTAAGAAATTCACGCCGCCTAGAGACACCAAAGGTGGCAATGGTGCGTTGCCAACCTGGGGCCGGGATGTTAGGCCTCGAGCAAAAGTAAGTTTACCGGCTACCTTACCCTCCGAACCGGAACACGTCATGACGTTATGGCGGTAGGAATAAAATATTAATGGAAAGCGCTCACGTTTTTAAACTTCGGTTGGAATTCTACAAATTTGTATCTGTGATTCTAAAATATTTTATCCATTTAATAATTATTCGGGCAAAAGACAAATTTATGCATATTCGTTGAATTGGTTTTACCGCATTTACGCAGTTGTCGCCATTATCGTATTCCGGTGTAAAGGAAGAGCAGCTGACTTTTTATACCGGTAACGTTACTCAAGAAGCTTGACATACCTGCCAGATTAGCAATGCATCCTTAACATCATAGAAGACGTTTATTTATTACCTACAATCTTGTTTGCCTTCGCATATAATTAAAAAAAACTTTATGTAGGTTTAGTTCGAGTTCAACAAAATCGGCGCCACTGTCAAAAATAGTTTATTGGAATGCAGCAACTTGCAAGTAGGCTTTTTGTAGGTGTAAGTGTCGGCGTAAGTAGGCGCTGTTTGTTATTTCATATCCGATTAATAATACGTTACCACATGTTCTTAATGCCATAGCTAACACTATAAATATTATGGAAGTATTTCGTTCGTGCTCAGAAATGACGTCATCAATCTAGCAATACACGTGACCATCTCGACTCGAAAACCTCGGATCAACTCGAAGGATAAGCACAGTAAAACTGCAAAGAAAATATTGCAATTTTACTACCACGTCGTGCATGTACCCAAAAAATATGCAATACTTACTAGCTGTTGCCTGCGGCGTTACCCACGTGGTTAATGGTCCCACAGGAACATTTTTTCGAGATAAAAACTATTCTATGTGTTAATCTCAGTTACCCTCTAAGTGTGTGCCAAATTTCTTGAACATCGGTTGAGCAGTTTTGGCGTGAAGAAGTTACATATAAAAATTCAAACTTTCGCATTTGTAATATTACTAGTATGAAATAAAAGTCAAAAGCTACCATTCGGATTTTGACCAAATTTATATATATAGAAACACGAATCATGGCGTCTATTACATAGTTACGCAGACGTCAATCAAATTCATGTCAATTGAGTTTGAATGTTTCCTAGACAATGCAATGATATCAGCTTTAAGCATACATCAATCACCTCCTTACGCGCTAGGTTATTCGTCAGTCATTCCAGTGACTGAAAAAAAAACCTATCTTATGGACATCTTCCGAATCGAAATCCATTTGTTTTTGGTCGAGTAATTGCGTAAAATACTAAAACACACTGACGAATCGATAACCTCTTCTCTTATGAAGTCGCTTAAAAATTAATATCAATGGACACGAGGTTAATAGACAATTGCATTTGTTTTAAATAACAATTAATTACAGTTTGTTATCGTGATGCTTTCTCTCGTTACTTTTATCGTACAATGTTGAAAGTTGTTTGTCGTGTGCAGATTATAATTTATTGCTTTATTATGACAATGTTTCAATTATACGGCTATGTTATAACTTGTGAGGTAGATAGGTATTATATTGGTTGGAGGAAAAGGTTTCGCGTTTTTGTTGGAAGTAAGGATTCCATTGCTCGTTACTAGAAACTAGAATGATTCTAATATATTTTTGTTTTCTCATTAAAAGTGATCTAAGACAACCTTCCACTGATCAATAATTTTATTTCTCTCGGTTATCCTTCATTTTAGAATCTGGGAACCTAAGGTCCGCTTTCTTACTTTTGATATTCGGCATCTCTTATAGTAAGCCGACTAGTCCACAAAATGACAAAAAAAATCTTTCGTAAAATAAACTCGTATTCGTACTTGTATTACATCGAATATTAATATTAGTAAAATATTAATATTAGTAACGCTAGTACATGAATAATTTAAGAAAATCTTATTCAAGTAAATGAAATGTATATAATTTATATATATATGTAGTTTTAATTCTTTTTTTCTTTATTTCGGTGTAGACTTTAACTAAAAACTGCTAAACTCGTAATTACTGTTTAGTTTTTTTTAAATTTGAGTGTACATTTTAACTAGAGACTGCAATACTTTCATTTTTTTAAAATCAGTGTAAACTTAAACTACAAACTCTGAAACTCCCAGTGAAACAGTTGTTCAGATTGTTTTTCTTTATTTTGGTATAAACTATAACTAGATACTGCACAACTCGCAGTGATTAGTTTAGTTACATACATTCTACAGTTCTGTGTTAGCTTAAACTGCAGACTGCAAAACTCGCAGTGACTAGTTTTTCAGTGTTTTTTCTTTACCCCAATGTAAACCCAAACCAGAGCCGCAGTTGCAGGCCCTCAGTTAATAAAGATATTGAGCGCATTTGGCTGTATGAAGCAAGTTGTCTGCATCCGATGCAATAGGCGACAATGACTAATGCCTGTGGGCGAATTTCGCAAGCGGCCGGTTATTGCGATTCGAGTCAAGGAGAGCTCAGATCAATATTTATAGATCGGTTAACTGACTCGAGATTGACTGACCCCGTTCTTTGTCTATCTGGGAAGATTTATTACGTTTTATATTCGTGCCTGCATTCGCCGGTTGGATCTATTAACGTTTTGAGACGTCGCTTTTTATGTAATGTATCCCGCTATGCCTATCCTAGTAAGAATTATGCAAATGTTTGGATGGATGGATCGATCGCACGCAAAAACTTTTGAATGGTTTTAGATGAAACTGCAATAGTATTGCTTACAGTGCATATTAACTCATAGACTACAATTTATACAGATATTAAATAATTTGACACCCGAGTGAAGTCGCCAATGGAAGATAGTTTTTTTTGTATAGTATATTTTATGGAAACAGCTGGGTAGGGAAATGCTTTTGACTTTATTATCAGTTATTGTGATAATTCCCCGTGTACGTCTGGGTCTTGAGTAGACCATCTGCCTCTACTCCAGGCAGCTTGTAAGATGCGAGCACAGGTTAAAATACAGGATATATTACCAACGAGACTACTGGTGAGTGCTTGCTATGCTACTTGTCCGGGTATAATCCACCACTTTACCTAATCCTGCCTTCATGAATGCCCTGTCATGTTCCATTTTAGAGGGTGAGTAAATTTGCATTATAAGCCTTCCATACAGGCCTCAGGACAATGACGCACCTTCAAAATCTATGGTAATACGATATAGGTTACAATCATGAGAGTCGTGTGCTTGATCGCTGACCTCTCACGCAATAAATCATATTATTGGGATTGTTATACGATTCGTGTGCTTACATTAACAATTGATTAAAAAACGGATTTTAATATTCACGTTGTCTATGCACATCAAAGGTTGCTAGTAAACAGCTTCAGGTTAGCAACCCATCATTATTCCCTTTGTTGTCTACTTGTAACGTTTGTTATTAACCCTAAACAAATCCGTCCATTTGTTAGCGTCTCCCTAATCTAACATGATTCCATAAAAATGACGAACGTCCCAAACTGCTGAAACGTTCCCTTAATATAAATAGGCTATTTGTCAGTTCAAAAATATACCACATTTGGAGTTGCGTGAATGGATATTTTTAGTGGTTACAAAAAAGCACATGAGATTTATTGCTTAAGGGGATTATCAATCAATCACCTATTAGACTACGAAAGGGGAAGGGGAGTTGAATTATTTTAAATTGTTATATTGTTGAAAAATGTGAATGTTGCGTGGAAGCTTTGTTTAAATCATAATATGAATAATTTAAACGTTATATCAAACATACTTCTTTAGCGTTTATGTATAAACTTAATTGTTTGGTTCATTTTGATCGATTTTGTTTTGACATTGTGTTCTAATTAAATTAAATTAATGAATAATTAATAATGATATTAATTTAATCAAACTTTCCATCGTCTGTGCTGTAGTGCCATTGTCTAAAAACTTTTTAAACATAAAACTTGTACTTTTATTGTAAGTATTTGTGTGTTTTGTTTTAATATGTACTTAATCGCTGTTATGATATGTAAATAACAATAAGCTGGAATATGAATAGAAACATTCAGTTCTAAAATTCCATATAAAAAAAAACATGGGCGTCTTAATGAAATTGATAATCGTGGTATAAGCTTCTTGTGATAAGTAAGCAAGCTTTATTTGTATAAATGCGTGTATGTATAGTTAATTATAAAGAGCGAGGTACATACATTTTCAGTTTTGACATGTAGTTTTTTTTTAATTTGGAACGAATCTTGACGCTACTGTTTATTTTTTATCGACTTAAAAATGGAAGGGGTGGAGATTATATGTTCCACTCACATATCTATATATATCTTAACTGATTTTAAAACATCTTTTTTTTATTTGTAAGATCGTACTTTCGAGGTGGTTGGCGACAATGCCAAGTCCGGAATCCGGATCTGATTGTGGAATCCCAAGGAAATCAAGGATTCGAAGCTGGTTTTTGCAGTTTTCATGCGCCTAAATAATTTACTAATGGGCTTACGGTCTAACGGCTACATTAAAGTTTCAGTTTTGTATAACATATTTTTTTTCATTGTGTGTGTAAATCAATTTTGTGTGAGCATTTTTTACGAAAATATTTCATAAGATTTTGCAATGGATGAGCATGTTGTAACGGTCAAAATTGTAAAAAAAACTTTAAATGCTTAGCAAGGCCTTGATTTTTTAATTGCATATTTTTTAAGTAATGGATGGTGCAAAACTCTACCTATTATAGTGCCTAGGTAGGTTTCTGGGTTAAGTTTCATATTAGTGAGTTAAAATATGAAATATAACATGATTAAACCCTAGTTAAATAACCCCGGGTTAAAGATTTAACTCTGAGTTACATATTTTTTCCAGGAAGCAAGTGGGCTTTAGAGACTACAGTCCGCGGTTTATATATATAATAAGGCATCTGCTAAGAGTTCCTAAAATCAGCCTGCATGTTATGATCTGCCTATGTCCTCGCAAACTACATTATAACGAGTGTTCTCTATTATGTACCTACATATTATTTTAGAAAACGTTCATGTTCATATCCACTATGTAATTTATATATTAATAAAAAATGAATTGCCAACTTATATTCAACCTTTTATCCTAACTTCCCACAGAATCGCGGGAAAATTCATTCCTTACTCCCACGCGAACGGAGTAATACACAACTAAATGTAGGCTTTGACGAAAAGATATATATTAATTTTATGGAATATCTTAGCAAAATTCGCAGGATAATCAGCTGTGACGTAATTTCCCAGCGGCCCCGTTTCAGATCTGGCATTGTCATTATCACGCTTTCCCTGTTTGATGTTATCGTGCGCCGCCAACACGAGCATCATCTGGTCGGGGCGTGCCTTACGAGATTAATTGCTACGTACATTTCATTATAAAACACTATAATATACCGCTACCAGTTAACGATACTATCTGCCTACAACGAAAGGGATTTGATGTGAGGATCTTTATGTGTCTTAGACACATCACGATAACTCGTTCATTAGTTAAGATTTTTAAATGATTAGTTAGTGCCGTGTTTGTTGAGGAGTAAGTGCAGGTACATGCACCGATCAACCGATAGGTTCGGCTTCAATTCCCGACGAGGCCTGACGTTGATGTGATTGAGATCTAAAAAAATGTCTGTATTTTTGAATCTGGCTAATAATTTAATGTTAACGGTATTTGTTTATGCATTTCTACATTAGATTAGTGAATTTACATATTCACTTACACAAACACTTGTTTACTTTGTGTAAGCAATTTTTTTTTCAAAGATAATTTTTTGATTTATACTGGCCGATTAACACCTACTTACTATAAGTTTATATATAAGAAAAATTAAAGTGTTTTTTTCTATTTTTCCTGTAACTTTTCCAATTTTCCTTTTTATGTGAATTTTCTCATGACAATAACCAACAAAACATAAAAGAGTTAGCTAAATCCGATCCCCCATTCAGCAAGAAGAGCGATGCTGTGACCACGCGAAATGGCTATTCATATTTTTAAATAGATAAATCAAATTTGTGCTTGTGTACTTTGATCACCTCATTGTGGCGTATGGGTGATGATGCGAGTTGGATCTGATCACACTGGGACGATAGCTACTTATGTGATGAATGACATATATATGTATGCAGAATTCTCTTGCAAGAATTCCTAAAAACTCCACTCCTAAAGAGCTAAAATATAGGATGCAGGTATCAAAGTAGACGTAAAAGTGAAGTATCAAGTAAAGGATCCACTATCGGTGGGATAATAGATTTACGTTGATGAAATCGCGGTAAAAGACTAGTATAATCTGCCATTAATTAACAAATCTGTCAACAGTAATATTTTAAACTTCTAGTTCTAGTGTTTAGAGTTTTAGACTATCCAATTTTCAGGCTCCGTGATCATAAACAACATTAATTAATTTGATAACTCTCAAGTTCCATCCCGAGAGATGTTTCACAAACTGGATATTGTATTCTGAATTAATCTCGGAATTCTCGAAGCTTCTTTATTCGTTAAATGTAGTTTTGGTGTCTTTATGTCCTACAACTGGTTTATAAAATATTTTTTATAAATTACCCATAAAGCTTTGATATTCGAATGATGATCCCCCTTTTTTGTTGTGAAGTTAGACCAATTTCTGTGCACTGAAACAGGAATGTTTATTTATTTTACAAATTACTGAAGGGATTTAGAAAACAATTGATATAATCATATCGTCCCTCGCATGACTAACTGTCCTATCTCAGTTTAGACAATTTCCAGAAGCCACGCTTTTTCAGTTTGGTCATTTTAAGTTGAGTTTCTAGTTATACATTAGAGAAATGTCAATAAGTCGAGAATCAATGATCGTACAATTACGTGAGTTAGAGAAAATCGTAGATGATGAATTCAAGAAGATATTTGTAGTCCTAAGTCCCAACTCAAATCGCCGAATTAATGAGTTAGGACAGTTAGTAATGCGAGGGACGATATATTGTGACATTTGATTGAATAAATTGAATGCTTTTAAATTTAAAAGAAGGGCACATTAGATGTTAAGTTTCAGTCTACAGCTTGGAAATTATTTTATTATTGTTTAACAATAATTGTATTATTTCTAAAACTAAAGTATATCCCTTTTATATATAAAGATAGACTAAAGTACGCCGAGGTTTAAGTTCACATTTTAGTCTTTATTGCTCTGTGACACAGAGTA
Organism: Calephelis nemesis; assembly: GCA_002245505.1. Taxonomy (NCBI): domain Eukaryota; kingdom Metazoa; phylum Arthropoda; class Insecta; order Lepidoptera; family Riodinidae; genus Calephelis; species Calephelis nemesis. The sequence continues at coordinate 112,136 of NJDD01000716.1, read as the reverse complement.
TAATGTCAATTTCAACCTTGGAGTACTTTATTCTATGTTTTATTAGAAATACGGAATAGGTAGGTCCATTGAGTTTTTATTCCCCCTGAGATTCTTTCGTCGGACCCTCTCAGTGTGAGATCGCGATTCCGATCCGGTGGTAGTTTTTTTATAATGTTGACGCGCAGAAGTACCACTGGTATTGTCTACGTGAATAAAGTAATCTAATCTAGGATATGTCTTATTATTTTAATATCGCACTTTCTTATACAAGAACATGATTAGTAATGTCTTAAGCAATAACTTCTGTTTGTGTATAACAATGTCTTAGTTATGGGCATGAAGATGTCACTGCCAGATCTTGTCTAAAGGTACTCTCACTCATACTTCGAAACTTATTTATGGTCTTGCATAAGGATAACACATATCTTACGCATTAAAGAGTTTTAATCACAGGACAATGGTTGGCAGTATGTGTTATATGTTATTTTGAAGACTCTTCAATTTTTTATTGTGGTCCATAATCCATATTAATAATTTGGCCGCTTATTCTATTTTGCTTCTTCTAGCTTCTGCTTTCTTTGCTGATGCATGTATAGTGTTAATGTTATAAAAATATGTGAAAATTAAGACAAATAAACTTGGAACACAAGCAATCAAGGTAAATTTTAAACTGATCACAAAAATGAGAAGCTTTTTAGTCTGTCTGTTTGTTATTTTAGGCGATTGCTTCACCAATATTCAATGTATTTTGATGGTATTTCGTAAGGTGGATGATCCGATCCGATCGTGATCCAAAGAGGGTCCAGTATAAAGTTGAACAACATCCGACATTTGTTTTTGAAGTGAAACTTCTTTATCATGGTTGGAAAAAATTTAGTGTAACATTTTTCGTTACGCATCACATTTTTCCGTTATATTTCCGGTATACTTTCTCCAATGGAGTAGGGATTGGCAATAAACTTTATTTAGCCAATTCCTGTAAAGTTGCTATATATGCTATATTATATTAAATTATTTTTTGAAAAATAACGTCATAAATAAGTTTCACTTCTTCACTTCTTACGAGTGTACGCTAGTACACGCACACATTTTTTTTAATATTACAGTTTTGGTGTATCAATGATGTAGTAATAAAGTCGGTGTTGAAATTTTATTGCGCGGAAAATATTTGTATTAACTATAGCCTGAATAGAGTAAGCAAAAAATACACTTACTGCTGTACATTCTGAAACACATCAGGCATATTACATAGTAATATGACTTCGGTGTAATGCAAACGAGCCAACTAAACTGAGTCAAGGTGAATTGGCGACGTCAGGTTTGTACTGTTACCACCCGGATTATTGTGACGCCTGGCGCCGGCTCGCCGTACAATATTGTTGTGTTACGTCGGATGTATGTGCGCGTATGTTTCAATTATATGGTTTCTATGTACATATGAAAAATTGTGAAATACGCGCTTTTGTACCTTGAAGATATTAAGTATAGTCATCGCAGAAATGATGGGGTAAAAGTAGGGATACGGGTCCTCGGTTACAATTTGAATGTTAGAGATTATTCAGGATATGTCACAAAATATTAAAATAACTGTTTCCAATACAGTTGACAGGGATTTTTGAGGATGTTATAGAAATCTTGAAATAGCTACATTAGTAAAACGGTAACAACTATTAAATTGATATTATGGGATGTCGGTAATAGTGAAAAGAGATGAAGTAACAGGAGGCACTAGTTTTCCTTGCCTAAATCAGGTTCAGAATACTTTATTAACTTAGTCATATTTTGGAATAAAGAAGTATTTGTACTGTTTTATGCATTAGTTATAATTTATTATTACACTAGCTTCCGCCCGCGACTTCGACGCGCGTGTGTCGGTCTTCGCATGATAAAACTGAAAAATTAAGTTTTTTTACGTATTTTTCCAGGATAAAAAGTATCCTATTTTATATTTCCTATTTATATTTCCTATAATAAGGTATAATTGTACCAAGTTTCATCGAAATCGGACCATTAGTTTTCACGTGATGCCTGAACATCAGACAGACAAAAAATTTTTTAATCACATATTTGTGTTTGGTATCGATCCAGTAACACCCCCTGCTATTTATTTTTTCAATATTTTCAATGTACAGAATTGACCCTTCTACAGATTTATTATATGTATTGATAAATAGCCTACCGGTTTCGCTTTCTACTCTCGTACTGTACAAGTGTTTCTTCATTTAAAATATGAAAATTTGGAAGTTTTACCAAGCGTCGACGATGGAAAATGTTAAATGTAATATTGACGTAGGCTATGCAAGTTTTACTGTGTGCGTCGACATTTGTATGTAAATAACCCAAGGTATAATCTATCTTTATATATCCTAAACGAGACGATCAGTCGGAATCGTATATTACATTGGTGAAATAGCTACGTCTGTTTAAGATATGATTGATTGAACATTTATATGTTGGTACGCGGAAGTTAGGAAGAAACTGTAATAATTACTTTTATGATGATGATAGTAAAAGATTTTGCACTAAAAATAATTGGAATGACTTTCCAGTTGTTCTCTTTGATATTTGGTTGAAGACAGGAAAAGTGCAGTACAAAAATTATATTGTTTTATGTTATCAATCATAAGTTCTTATACTACCACTTATTTGAATTATTACTTAAATGAACCGTGCTATCTAAATAACTAGATTTTTGCTTTAGGGTATGATCTTTTTTAAAATAATAGATAGAAAATTGAAACCGCGCTTCATTTAAATTGAAACGCTATCGTCATAAAAAGCAAAAGTGTAATAATAGCTTATTGCTCAGTCAAATTCTTAAATTATTTTTGGTTCTGCTATTGGATTAACTTGTTAATTTAATTAATTATTTAGCTGTATAAAAACGACTTCGATTTCACTATTAAAATATAATCTAAGTACTCTATATTTGCTGGTTGTTCATCATCATATCCATGCTTCCCCAAGGGTGATCCCCTTACCACCAAGTCCTCCTCCTCGATAAAAAAAAGTAATTTTAAAAACTTTTATAGACGACAGAGAAATCGATTGACATATGCGTAAAAGATATAAGTCTTACGTATAAACTCCTCGTTTTTTCAAAGTAGGTTAAAAATAAATCATGCTTTTTTTAAGTAAAGGTACTTACCGCCAGCAATAATATGTTCTGGCCTTTAGCAGTCCGATCCGCAGTATGTGTGTCAAGGTGTCCGTCAAGTTACTAATTGCGTTTTAAATTTCACTTGACATCGCAGCCTTCGAGCAACTAAAAACACTATCGTATGTGCATTTCGGTGACTTTTGTGTTAATTGCTAAAGATAAGGTTGCTAAGGTTACTTTGGACTGGCAAGTATTCATTTTAATGTTGTAGTTGTATCCTGCGGGTTTATCTGCGTTTTATTCCCTGCTGAGGAAAATATGTTACAAATTTTCCTTAAATATGTTTGTCACCCAACTCCTTTACCGTCTGTACCGATTTAATTGAAATTTTGTATATACATTCCAATGGATTCTTGATAGATATTCAGGTTGTCTGAACGTCACCAAATTATGGCGAACCGAAGTTTGAGCTTTATTATATCTGACTATTACTATAAAAACTATTATAGTTCAATCAATTGACAAAAAAGATGATAGGATATTTTTAATTAATTAGTATGCGCACTTACTTATTTAAAAGCATTGAATGTCTTCCGTCTCTTTCTTTTGCATTCGTTCAACATGTATAGAGATAACTTTAAATAACTTTTTTGTTGCTAATCGGAATGAAAGTAACATCAAATAAATTACTAAAAGTAATTCCACGTTTACCATTAGGTAACTCGGTGAATAAGGCCACCAGGCCAAGTTCCCATTCCCGCACCACTCACAATAGTTCCACAATATAACTGTGACAAGGCTAAAGCCAGAAGACCTGAGAATTAACATTGACCCAAACAATTTCGACCACTCATGATCAGAACGGCTATCTGACGTTATCGTTGTTGGGTATTATTACTTTATCAATTGTTTTTGCATTAAAAGACCAAGTTTTGAGTGTGAATGTTTTAATCAAATCACTGCCTGGCGCTTCATCCACGTGACAATATATTTTTTTACCCGATTGCACTACGCAAAGGAGGGTATTGTGTTTGCCAGACTATATATGTACTCTATTCTTCAACTTTTTGGTTGATTTAATGAATAATTTTCAAATTAGTCGTTTTAAACGTTTCAATATTACAGAAGACAAGATCTATTTAAGAATTTCTATGTGTTATTATCGTTGACTGACACCCATAACACAAGCATATAATATGCTTACTTTAAGGTTCGATTTGTGTGTCTTGCCCATGGATATTTATTTATTTAGTATCTTCTCGCCCGTATCCCCAAAGGGGTAGACAGAGTGACAACCAGGGCATCCACGACTAGCCGTAGATACTAAGTTCCACAACATGATAATATGTGGCAAGCCTATCGCCAACCGGGCACATGTCCAATCCCGGGCAATTTTATTTTGAATAGAAAATATACATTTTCTATTTTTTTTATGCCCGATCCGGGAATCGAACCCGGACCTCAAGTAGTCATGTCCGACGCCGGACCGCTAGACCACAGAGGCGATTATTTATTTATTTTAGTATTTTTTTTTAGTTAAAAATGGTGATCTATATACGTTGACTTGAAAAAATTAAAACAGTCGACTTGTCACTTTGAGTATCTAAAACATAAGGTATCTTTAATTATTGTTTTAGATAACATAACAGTCAAAGAAGGTTTCCCTAAAGCATTGAACCTTCAAATAGTGATAATCAGATAGGAGTTTTTAAATAATGTAATGTGAAACTTGGACAAATGAAACTCCGATTAAAAAGACTAATTTTAAAGTTTTGAACAAAAACATATTTTTGTTACAAGCTTTTATTTATAAGAGCTATTGCCAGCAGTAGGACTTTAGTACTATTTAAGATGTATCAAATAAAGCCAAATACTATAGGATAATGTTTAGCATTCACGTTAGTATTTTGCCATTATTCGAGTAGATTTTTTTTTTGAGAATTTATCTCAAATTTACCAAAATCAGAATTCAATTATAATTGGTTATAAGTCGTCAATAAGTCATGTCAGGGTCTTGGGTAAAACGGTGGCCTCTTGACTCAAAATCATGTAGTGAGATTTGGCGGCAACGAGGAAACACAATACGCTGATTTCTTTATGATTATTTTATTTGTGCACTTTCACTTAACAAAATTGTTCAAAATGCCAACAAAATTCGCTAATTTCACTCAATATGAACACTGAATTCAATAATTATACAAAAACTTCGACCATCTTTTCTCTCGATGGCGCCAAAACTCTACGTGAGAGTCACACACACGATATAGGAGAGGATAAAATAATTTAAAAAAAACCATCTGGATGTGGGAGCTGGTAACGAAACGTGATAATAAAGATTCCGTGTACTTTGTTGATAACGGAACTCTAAAAAAATATTTTGCGCAAGGGACCTTTAAAATATCACCTGTTTGTTTTGGCTGTTAACGTTGATCTTAAAGACATAAAATATCCAAATAAGTCCCCGTGTTACAAAAACTTGTATCAGTCAATGGTGTTTACCGGTGTGTATCTAGGTCGCGTCCGTAACCCGCTTGATAATAAAGTGTTTCAAGGAGGCTATTAAGTAACCATCTTATGTAACCACGATTTTAACTTTGGCGCCTTATCGTGCACCTATCTTTTGATTTTATCTGTGTTATATTTGGGTTTGACACCCGCCTTTTTATGTTGTTTTTTAAGTTTATAAGAAAGAACTATGTACACTGCAGAAACCCAGTCTTAGAAATAGATAATTATATGTTAATCATACTCATTTCCCGTTTTGGATTCGGTCTTCTTTGCAGAATAACCCATCTGCCGCCCAGCCAGGAAGTTCTTAAGAGGCGAGTTCGTAAGACCACTACGAGTAGAGAGCTGTGCAGCAGCTTGCCGGGTAGAGATTTAACGCCTTTCCCATTCCTGCCGACATAATGCCCGCAGGAAAAGGAAAAGGGGTGGTAGATTTGCACAATTGGCATAGCCACACTGCCACAGCGCAGCTACTAATCTTAAACATCTGTGATGGCTGTAGGTCACATCGTCGTTCGTCATTTACCATGCCGGAGAGCCGTGTGCTTGTTCGCTGTCTAATGTCTTAAAAACGATTGATGGCTCGTGTTAGTCCGCTCCCGGTAATCTTAGACTTGCAGGTGGTTGGTAGTGTCATTTGCATATTAAGCTTTTTCCTTGACCAACAAGCTGATCAGTTGAAGTTAGTTTAAATAGAGTGGTTGGGATTGTATATTGGAATGCTTGCGACTAGTTTCATAATATTAAAAATTTCATTTTCAAGAGTTTATCATGTTTAAATTTTGGACATTTAGCTGAAATAAATCTAAGCTTTATCAAAATTTATCTAAGAGGAGGAGACCCGTCATCGGTTGAAGGTAAAATGTGATTTTTTCAGCCGCGCGGACAATATTACGGGAATTAAGATATATAAAATTGAATGTTGACTACTGAAAAAAAAACTTCCGACCTTAAATTTTGTATTTCAAGGGAATATTTAAATACTCTTCAAGTATATATTTTTTATCGTGTCTAATTTTGTAACACATAATTATTATTATACTCCATTCAACTAAAATATATTTTCTTTAAATTATAAAATGGTAGCCGCATTAAAATGATGTAAGGGTTTTGTGAGTTTTATCTTCACGCTCGTATCCCCGAAGACGTAGGCAGAGGCTCAACCTACCACGACTAGCCGAAGACATTAAGTCTCACAATGTGATAGGTGGCAAGCCTATCGCCAACCGGGCGCATATCCAATCCCGAGCAACATTTTTTATTAGAAAATTGGAAAAACCACATTCTCTCTTTGTTGTCCGACCCGGGACCTCATGAAGTCAAGTCCAACACCTGGACCGCTAGACCACAGAGGTGAGTTGTGAGTTGCTAAACTAAAACCTCATAATTTGATCGTAAATCGAATAAATATCTCATAAAATTGAACGAGCTTGTTTCTTTTTTGACACCTCGCGGGAAAATTACTGGACTAGTCGAGATCGTGTTTTCAAAGCTTAGACATTTTTCATAAAAATTAGAGGAGTAGAAGAGGAAATATTTTCGGTTGAATGCAAAATATGTTTTGTTCAATACTGTACAAGTGCAGTTACAGGCCTAAGCTAATGCATTTAACTAGTTATATCTAATCAAATTATACATCTGTGATGAATGAATAAAAAAATGAAAAAATGAATCTACGTACAGTTGGTAAGTAAGGTAGCTAGTAAAGTGACTTACGCGTGAGCCTCAACATTCCAGCATATTAATGTTTCTTACAATCAGGACATCCGTCCAGTACTTCTTTGCCTTTTAATACTATAAATAAATATAAGACGCTTTTGTTGTCTAGTGGTTCGATGTTTTTCGTTAAACATATGAGATATTTAGGTCGAAATTTTTATTTTATTTTTCTGATAAAAACAACGTTGACCGGGATAAAAAGTACCCGGTTGGCGATAGGTTTCCCATAAATTACATTGTGGGACTATGAATGCCGTTCTTTAATTGCATGTTCTAGTTGTACCTCTGCCTATTTTTTGAGGATTTTTTTTATGATATTGGAAGGCAAACAAGCAGACGGATTTCCTGATGGTAAGAAATTCACGCCGCCTAGAGACACCAAAGGTGGAAACGGTGCGTTGCCAACCTGAGGCCGGGATTTGAGGCCTGGAGCAAAAGTAAGGTTACCGGCTACCTTACCCGCCGAACCGAAACACGTCATGACATTATGGTGGCAGGAATAGGTAAGGCGATGGTACCAATCCGGGCGAGTTGCTGCGAAACTCAACTACCTAGTAACATGTTACGGTGTTAGTGACGGTAAGCCTATGCTCGCCTTTTACGAGCTGCCTGGCAAGGAAGGCAGATGGTCTATTCTACAAAGGATCCCGGACCAACACGGGGAAAATACCAATTTAAAAAAATGTGTTTGTAACTGTTGTAAACTGTTGTGATTAAAAATTATATAAAAAGTGCACGAAAAAATGTTGTTATAAAACAACCCTACTCTCCCCTGTAATTGGATTGCGTCAGAGGCGATCGGGGCGAGCGTGTGCCCGGCGAGTCGCCGTCCCGTTTTGTTACCGTAACGTGCCGGCCCGGTAATCTGATTTGTACGATTACCGACAATTAGCCGGTTGCCGTTGTACGTTATCCGTGTAACTGTTGTGGACAATCCCTGTTTTTTATATACTCAATTTGTAGTTTTTAACATGTGATGTTTTTTTATTTCTAGTGTATGGTTTTCTTTTGATAAAAAAGTTCTTGTACTGAGTCTTGTAATAAGGTTCCATTTTTTTTTGTAAGTTTATTTTTGCATCGAACCATATTGTATTTTATTTAAGTGTAAAAATATCGTGTGCTTTTTGGGACAGATTTATAATGTTTCTATTCTATTTTTGTTTTTTTGTAAATTATAAACTGATTCACTATTTGGGTTGGAAACACTTGGGAAGAGGGCTGAGCTCGCCAACCCACGGTGCCTTTTTTCTAAACCCCACTATCCGGTAACCAATTTGTGCGATTCTTAACAATTATTTATTATTATGTAGTGCTTATTGTAATCCATCATTACATAGTACATAAAGTCGTTTTCCGCTGTCTGTCTACAAGAGTGTTAGATATTTAAAACTACGCAACGGATTTTGATCCGTTTTTTTATAAGGAGTGATTACAAGAGGAAGTTTGTTTATGTACATATACATGGAAGTTTGTCCATCCGTGTGAATCTAGGTTTGCTAGTTTAGTTCTATGTACGTTTCGTCATAGCTATAACTTGTAAGTAATATGAATTTTATTAGTGATAAATAAATTAACTGGTCGCTGTTATACGTTAGCCAAGTAACTTTTGTGTACGATCTCCGTTTCGTGTATACATTTACAGTTTTTAACATGATATAAGTATTTTTATTTTAAACTAGCCGACCCGGTGAACTACCTGTCGCTCGAATTTTTCTCTTCATAAGATTCTTCTCCAGATAAATAACCAACGCAACAAAAATTTAGCAAACTTTTTCCATCCGTTCTGGCGTGATGTGGTCATTCATTTTTATATGTACAGGTGTATTGGTTGCACCATTGAGGTGTCGGTGAAAATTAAATGTTTTACGCAAACGCAAATTTTAAAAGAATTAAATGTGAAATACCACCTGGTGAAATACCAGATTTCTTTTCTATAATCAAACAAACTGTTACAAATTTAAATACAATTTAGAAATGGTTTATGAATGGGTTGTGGTTTAAGAGATTAAAAATACAACTAGAGCTATTAATAAAACGATCATCTGGTTAGTCAGGGCATACATACAACTGTGTTACGATAGTGAATAAATTTGTATTTTACACAATCCTAAAATTTACTCTCAGTATGTCGTCGTATTTCATGATATAAAAATGTTTATTTACCTAATCTCAAAGATTTGTGTACTTTTTATTCTTGGTACGTATATTTTTTTAAAATATTGGAAGGCAAACAAGCAGACGGATTTCCTAATGGTTAAAAATTCTCGCCGCCTGGAGACATCAAAGCTGGTAATGGTGCGTTGCCAACCTAAGGCCGGGATTATAGGCCTCGAGCAAAAGTAACATTACCGGCTACCTTACCCTCCAAACCGAAACACGTCATGACGTTATGGCGGCAGGAATAGGTAAGGCGGTGGTACCAATCCGGGTAAGTCGCTGCTTTTTAAAAAGAGTTAACTATACATTTATCTCGATCTCCTTTTATGTTAAACCATTGCGTCTATTTTTTCTATAAGAAAATCACAGCTGTTGCCAGTTTCATGGAATTGAGAGTTCGGACTGGCAATTTTTACGGTCGACTCGAGTTTGTTATCGTCCCGCCGATACCTAATTTACCTTATACGTTGTGATCAGGCCGATCATAAAGATTGGAGACATGACATGTACTCATTGCCTTGTCTTAGCCTATCGGTTTTACGAATAAAATGTACAAATAATGGTAAAAGGGGCACTGAGTTATCCGTGTGGTCTGTAATCCTAATGGAACAATGGGTTTCTTGTCTTTATTTTCTAGTTTGGTCGGTTTCGTATCCTGCAAATCCTAATTCCTCTTTTTCACTATGTAATATATTCATCAGCGTGTCAGGCGACGTGGAAAAATATAAATTGGGAAACTGAAATGTTGGTACCTACAACACTCATAATACTTTTTTCTGTACTAGTTAATTACAATTTTTTTGGATAATAAGTTTTAATGTTTGCACTTTTCCACTGCTTGGGATAATTTTCAATATTTTTTTTGAAATAAAAATTAGTCGTTTTTATCGTTAACTTAATCTACGGTACTGTTTCAATAATAATTGTCATCGGAGAAAACATACCTTACGAGGTACTCTATAAAGTTGTTTTTATGAATGGACAGTTAGCAATATGGAAACGATGCTGCTTTAAGCGTTCATGGTTAGGACATAAAATGAGAAAGAACATGCTCCACTGGTTCGGTCATGTAAAAAAAATTACAGATGAAAGATTGACAAAGCAGATAAACAATGCGCATGTGTATGGATGTAAGTAGCTGGGGAGACTTTGTTGACATTCAACGATCAAATTGCTCGGGTTTTAACCGAGGGTGGTGTCAAAAGTTCCCGAAACCGGCGTGTTTGTATGAAATGATCTGTTAGGCCTGTAAGGATCAAGACATTTGGCACTCGATACTTTGACAGCCACAGTAAGGGAGTTGGCGTTAAGATATGTACTATGTGTGAGAATAATCAGGGCGATAAACTCTTTCATATAAATAAAAAAATATGACATTTTTTACGACATATTCAGGATATATTTGTGTCGCTTCGTGACCATAGCTTCCGCAACTAGGCCGAAATATCGACAAATAAAATAAAGATATATCTTGAGTATCCCGTGTAAATAATTAAAATGTTAATAATACGCGACGATTTAAGTTTAAAATCGTATAAAAAATATAGTTAGGCCTTAAAGATACAGAACATTACTTTTTGACTAACGTTATTTTTGAATTGGGTATGAATATCTTTTGATTGAACGGTTGAATATGATCGTAGGCGCTGGTTCTTTCTGTCTGCGATACAATAACCCGTTCTCCCAGCGTCTCGTTGTGGTTTGTAACATGAATACGGGCGATTTCCTTACGTCTACAATTCATCAGATACATTATCCTACGTTCCTAGATTTCTAGGTGTACATGCGAGCAATAAATTACTAAATTTTCACGTAGTACAGTACAGTACTCAGTAGGTTATGGATGTTTAAGGCTACGTAAGGAGATGCTACGGATACTAATTAGTTTACATATTTAATTTATCCTGTTGTAGGTTTACGTGAAATAAAAATAATTTATTATTATTTAAGCAAAGAAAAAGAAAACCAGTTGAATCGAAAACCTCCTAGATTTTTGGAGTTTGATTGCTTTATTTTTAAGCTTTAAATAAATACCCAGTTTTAAAGAGTGTTTGTTACTAACTAGCTGTTTTGTCAAATTTCGTGCCACCCGTTCAGTTTGTCTGAAAAATAAACTAGTAAATTAAAATGTTTTTTCTAGTTTCCCCGCAATCGAAGATAAAAAGTATGTCCGTCTCCTGATTCTTAGTTCTCCCTGCAAATTTTCAGCAAAATTACTTCAGCCGTTGTTGAGTTATAAAAAATGTTGACCAACATGACTTTCTGTTACGTATAGTATAAGATATCATGTCTAGATTGTTGTGTTCTGGCTCAAATCGTCTGCCTTATCTATTTTAGAATAATCTTAAATTCATACAAAAAATATGTTAAATACAATTATAAGATGTTATAGTTCTCATTTTAATGTATGAATGAAAATTTGAACTTTTGTTTTTTTTAATGGTGATAGAGTATGGTATAGCAACTTGCCCAGGTTATGTTCTTCCGTCTTACCTATTCTTTCCTATGTATCTATCTATCTAATTGTCTATAGGCCACGGTTGTCTCTTACCTTCGAGAGACCAGTGTGTGTGCTTGTTCGCCGACCTGTCATATAAAAAAATGTTTATCGCAAAATATATTATAGTACATTAAATATCACACTGAAGTGTTCCTTAAGGAGTGTAACTGCGGCAATGAACAGAAGCATTCTCGTTCAGTGCGGCGTTAATCTCATTTTTCGCAATTAGCCGAGGGTCTGTATCGCCCGCCGTTGTGCGGTAAATACGGTGCGTTTTATTTTATATTCCCTGTAATAATATTCTTTTGTATGGACTCCTTTTTGCTCTATTTGTATTTTGTGTACACTCTTTTATTAGTGCAGCATTTTATACTACATTTTCATAACTGAACGCTTTATGATTATCGTTTGAAATACTGTTTTCTTTTGATTATTAGTAGGTAAAATTTTGTTATTGAAATTTGTTTATTAGACCACGCTTATTAGTAATTGTGTGGGGTTGCGTTCCCATTAGAAACTCAAAATAATCGCTTCGGTTTTCCTGTCACATATTGTCGAATAGGAATATCCCAACTTAATAATTAGCAACACCACGCGAAGCACAATACAAACATATCGTGACACACACACACACCTTACAAAAATAATAAATTCCAATATTTATCGAAAAACATACAATTTTGTAAAAAATCACCAGTCTTCAATCTGATTCAGAGTGCTTACATATCCTAAAAGACGATCTACAAACAAGGAAAAAATGTCAAACCTAATATTAAGTAGGTATGTTGTTTCTACTTTTCTAATAACTGAAAAAAAATATTTTACTACTTCTATGTCAAATTTAAACACAATAATCTTGGACATACAGCTTTTAGAATGAATTCGTGGAAATGACAAATTACAGAATAATATTTTGCATTCCCGTGAAGCATGTTTAAATTAAATCTGAACTTTTCAGTGGCGCTTCCGAAATCCCGTCACAGTCGGAGTAGACAAAGGTTACGGAACGGTAATTAATCACTACGGTAATTTAATTTTAAAGAAAAAATGTCTGCAAAAATGTTTTTCACGCTGATTATTGTTACGGAGTAGGCAGATACGGTGCGTTATGTCTGCAGTGTTCGCAAATATTTTTTTAAGACTCCGACTCATAAATATGACGCAGTAGGAAGGTTTTTTTTCCCTCGATGATCGCATAAAATGATTTTTTTTAGTAAGAAGTCAGTGAAGGACACGGCTGTCCTGATGGTTAGCGACTACCGTGGCTAATAGACACCATAAATGTTACAGGTGCATCACTAACCTAATAATATGCGGTCGAGATGTAAGGCCTATTGTGCAAGTTTACCGGCTATCCTTATCCACCAGGTACTCACAGGAATAGGTACTTGGTGGTGGATCCTTATTCGGGCAAGTAGCTACACAGCACGCTACGTACGGTCGAAAATAGTCCGGTCCAAATAATTTTACGTGCCTCTTGTTCGTATTTTAACGAAGAAGTAATCTTAGTTATTATATCTATTAATATTATTAAATGCCTCAGATTATTATGTTCCAAAACAGTTTTAAGAGGGTATTTTGTTTTTTTTTTTTCTTGTAAGAAAGGTGGCAAACGAGTAGCTGTGTAAGTTTCATGTATCACTTGCTAAGTGATCACCGTCGCAGATGCGTATAATTTGGTTTGTGTGTTTGGTGTCAAAAATTCGAAAGCTCCTCTGCTTGAGCTCCAATTTTCGATTTGTCCTACAATAATTTTCTACTAAACGAAGTGAAAAATTTTCTACTGCTTACATACATAGATATATATCTTCACGCCAAGTCCCTTTCGGGGTAGGCAGAGAGTATCGAGTGCCAAACCTCACGATCCTTGCAAACCTGCCTGGCTACCTACACATTCGAAATGCAATCCCTTTACATGCAAACACATATTTTAATTACTACATAAAATATTCTTTTCTCAAATAATTTAAGTCAGAGTTTTTATAAGAATGCGTAGAAGCGTATCTTCACGCCAATTTCTTTAGAATAATGTTGAGCAGAGAGTACCAAAAATTTCGCAATTTTTATTAGTTATTATTAGACGTTTACAAGAATAAGACGAGATTACTCGTTAGTTGTGTCAATCGGTGGGACACGTGTTTGACCACGCAGTTATCGCAGAATAACGACCATCTTGGTAGGCTGTTCCACTATCGGCCACCGAATGTTTACACATTATGTCACATTATAGATTGTATGGTAGCGATTAAGTGTCGGGTCGACGAACTGCGCCACGGCGAAGGTCACATTGGGTCACGAATGTCACCTTACTTCTGTAAGTTGATCGACGGCATTTTTATCGTATGTTCAAACACTACGTTTCATTCATTATGTCTTATCTATCGATTTTTTTTTGGTTCGTATTGTAAATTGTTGTGATGTGGATTCGAAATGTATGTACCTAATTAAATGGCTGGTGTTTAGCCGTGTGGCTTTTTCCACTGTATGGTTATTTCGTGCGGGAACCAGGGTTTTTAAAATTTAAAAAAAAAGACTGATCTTTGGTAAAATCGGTTTTGGTCACCACTCATTAGTTGTTAGGTATTCCCAAAATATGTTTCTGATCTATGTAGGTAGTAGTTTTGGGACGATAACCCGGGTTTGTATCCCCGTCTTAACTATTCCTGTAGCCATATTTATATATTCATGTAGCCGGGGAATCCAAGGTTGACATTCCACCATCATACCGCTCGAATATTGTCCGAAGGTAGTGTCAAGAGTTTCCGAAATGCGTGCGGCGCGTTTGTATGAAAAGGGTAATGAATGTGAAGGAAGCTCTGCCTACCCCGTAAGAGACTTGGCATTAATGTATGTATGTAGCCATATCGTTAGTGTTTACTGTACTCATATTCCGGGCCGAAAGTTAAGATAACCTGTAATATGAACTGCCTAGCCTTAAGTTGGCGACGCAACATGACGGTAGCCGAAATGAATTTCATACCATCAGGAAGTCCGTTAGTTGGTTTACTTTTTAATTTCATAGAAAAAGATTAAGCATACTAAACATTGTACGAAAGATTACCTCATTAAAATCATTTGCGTTCGTTTATAAAATCGTTATTATTAACCAACTGCACACAGAAATGACAGAGAAACAGTATTGTTATAAACAACAAAAAGTTTCAGCTGATGGAAATATGTGTGTACGTAAATTCGTACACCGCACTTCATGATAACCTAATTCCACGCGAATTTTGACCAATAGTAAGTTTGAAAAGTCACTGCTGGCAAACACATTATCACTGAACATTTTGTCATACAATACATGTGGGAAGTTATTTTATTATTTTAAAAGGCAAACAGACGGACGGGTTGTAACAGAGTTAATATAATCGGAACCGGAGTCGGAGTTTTTAAATTTGATTTATCTGAGTCGGAGACAGTGTCAGAAGTGGTGGAAAATGTTTTACTTGAGTCGACAAATAACAATATTCTAATTATTTATATTAGTTATATTGTTTTAAAGAACGTCATTGTTGAGTTTTTTTATTATTGTTTCTATGTTTAGGTTATTTATTTATTGTGCATGATGCCTCCTACTGTTTCATCACAGATTCTAAATTTAAGGTTGGATGGAAGAAATCTTTAGACCTAGAGACAAGCCCACCTTTTGTGCATTTCTGTTTGTCACTGTCCATATTTTAAGTCATAAATTGTGTACAATAAAGAATTAAATAAAAAAATAAATATTAGTTGTTCTTTGTAATTCAGATTAGAATATACGAATTTTACATTGACTATACGAAAAATAGCATTTTTTTAGTTAGTTAAAACGTTAAATTTATCAAGTTAATTGAATCCATAAGTAGTACTACCTATACGATTATTGGTAGGACAAAGTTTCTCGACTAGACATTACCAACGAGGCCAGTGGTGGTAGAGTGCTATGCAGGTTGGCTTACCTATTTCTGCCACCATAACGACAATGTTAAGAACCGGTCCGGAGGGTAGTGTAGCCGGTAGAATTACACAATCAGCCTCATCTTAATTAGTCTATAGGCTGAAGTTATCCCTTACTATCAGCGGAGACGCGCGCTTGTTTGCTGTCTTTTGCCATTAAAAAATCTCTAAGTTAAAAATGTTGCAGCCAAAGTTTGAAATGAAGGTGCGATAACAATCGGAAGTTCCGATTTTTCGAAATCGAAGTCGAAGGTTCTTAACATACCTACCAGATTAGGCTGGGTTGATATACCTACCTCTTAAACCGACATACGATAGTAGCAAATACTGCCCGTTTTTACACGAGCTGGTAAGGCTGTGCCGTTCCAAACAATTCGTTGCAAATAAGTTGCTGGTATTAAAGTATATGCATTGGAAACTCTTATTTTGCAAATTTTGTAAGTTTGTCGTAGTACAATTTAAATTTACAGTTACAGTAAATTAACTTTTTTGTACACCGTATTACTTTTACATTCTGAATGAAAGGCGAGCATAACGCGCTCATCATTCTTTTATCAACCAACCTTTTAGAAAAGACAAAAGTATGTAGGTGCTGGAGATAAAATAAAAAATTAAAACTAAGTGGGTACATAATGTTACCAAACGTGATAGCATAGAATGTTCTAAACATGTTAAAATTTTCACTACTATCTTTCGTGGAAAGTTACCTAATATAGACTGTGTATTGACTGTACAAACTTGCAAGAGACGTACTCGAATCATTTATATCCCATGACTGACTGACTGACTGACGTTTATGTTTTGAAGAACACCGTGCAAAGCAAGATTACTCGAATCTATTATGCGATTCGATTTCTAGGGATCTATGAAATCAGAAAACATTAGTCATCTTGGATCCGAGTAGTTCGGCCGTTTTGGGCTATGTTTATAAAAACGCATAGTTTTAGCAAAGGTATCGTGTAAGCAGTATCTTAGTCTAATGTTAGGTACCTACTATCGTAAAAATATAGCCTAGATTTAGGATGCAAATAAAATGTGCCCTTTTGTTATACTGTGATACCATAATCGATTATTTTCAGAATCTGCTTCTTTATCTAGCTAGAGGGTGATAGAGTCGCCATATACTTGAGATACGTACGTTCGTTTTTTGTAAAATTGTTTAGCTGGCACTTTATGCTTTATGAGCCAAGAGGCATTCTATCATAATATTAATATAGTCGTAGGTATAATTCTGCACTTAGCGTAAATCCGGCCCTGGTCACGGCGGTATTTATTTTCAACCTTAAGCTTATTCGAGGAACCGTTCATGTAACCTTCATTTGTATGTAGCCAATAGTGAATCGTTAATAAAACTATTTTTATCACTCGAACTTACTATGTCGTTGGCTTAATGAGAGAGAAAACTTCCAAGGGAAAACCTTGTGTGTACGGTGGAATTGATTTTGTTTGCTTTCCCTTTTAAAGCAAGCCCCAGTCAAGGTTATGCCAACGTTAATTTCACGATTCATTGTCCGTTAGTTATGTCTTCCTATTCGTTACAAGGTCAATGACTCTAAAGGCTAAACCCTAATTAGGCTGCTAATTTAGCCATCACTAAACTTATAATTGGCTTTGCCGTAAGCACTGGCCGACTTGGCACACTAAAATGACAATCAAGATAGATGTCCCTTGTATATTCGATACACTTGTACTTTTCCACAAATATTGTTATGTAAGTGCAGCAGTGTCTAATGTAATATCATATACATCAGTCAATTATACTTTCCTACATACATTTTTGAAAAAAGTTAATGTGTTTGTTCTAAATGTTTTTACTAAAAAAAAATATTTCTGTGTGAGTGTCTTTGATAATGCTAAAGTTTTTTTAATGAAAAAAAAATACAAAAAATAAAACATTTTAAAATCCATTTTAAACATTTTGATTTTAGTGTTACCTTTAAAAAAAGAAAAAAAAACAAGAGTGATTAACACCCATCTTATGCAACTGAAAACCAACAACACTGAGCATTTAAGAGTGAGCTATAAACTAAATACTACGACTGTTATTTTAAGGTTTAAAATACGTGTATTAAAAAACGAATACAATACAAACCAAAAACATATTTGCAAACCCAATATAAACCGACATGCACTAGATCCTTCTGCCGCGTAAATAGCAATATGGGTTTACTCGGCGACCGGCCGCGGTGACGGATGTGTCACATGGATTTACCCGACCGGAAAATATGACTTACATTAGAGCCACACTAATGAAATAAAAATCATCCTGTATGTAATTCATACACGTTTTGTACAACATCATAAGAACTAAGCTTTTTTCGGTCACTGGTACATCTTTCAGTATCGGTGCTTACCACTGTCGTGTTTGGCTATGGAGGATAAGGTAACTGGTATTCAATTCAAATGTATACAACAAAGTTTCGAATGTATGTGGCGGGCCAAACTGTAACGAATTACGAAGATAAACAATTTCGCGGAACCCTGACGACTTTTCTACGGAACCACAAATTTTCCGCGATATCTATTTTAGGAGTCTTTTGCTACGTTTTGCCAATTTTTGATTACTCACTTTTTGTTTCACGTGAATGTCTATCATTATCATAACAGCTGAGTCGAATTAAGGACACGATGAGAGACAATAGGTTTCCCATTCCCATTCTCCAATGCCGGTCTGAGTCATTCGATGTGGCAATGGCACGGAATGACTCATAGTGATATCATACAACTACGAAATATGGACATCACTGTATAATATCGGAACATTTATTAACAACTTGAACATGTTTTCGGATATTTATGACTAGTTCGAATCGGTGTTAATGTCAGTGCTTAAAACTTATATTCTGGGTGCTGATTATGTATCTCAGTTGCCAACTCAAAATGCTAAAGTGTACATCAAATGACGTCATTTGTGTTTGCTATCTCTATTGTATTTCTGTTGGTCACTGGAGATAGCAAATATAAAACACGTCTTTGACAGCTTTTTGATGTACACTTTTCCATTTTAGTTAGCAACTGAGATACATAATCAGCCCCCTGTTTGGACTAATGGGGTTGTCTTATGTATATCAAGAAGCTGAAAATGTAAAATACAAGTTAACAATGTGGCATTGCCGTTTATGATTTATATATAGAAAACGTGTATAAAGTATCTTCATGAACACCCGAAAGAGTAGGCAGAGGCACAACCAGAGCACCCACGACTAGCCGAACACACTTAGTCCTACAATGTGATAGGTGGCAAGCCTATCGCCAACCGGGCTCATATCCAATCCCAGGCAACGTTATTTTATATTAGAAAATTAAAAATAAACATTTTCTATTTTTTTCTCATCTCAAGAAATCAAGCCCGACGCTAGACTGCTAGACCCCAGAGGCATCCACCAGGAAATCAGTCTTCTTGTATTGTCTGATTCTTTATGTTTACGCTATTACAAAGTTAATGTCTTATCATCGGGAAATCTTTTTTCCTTAGTGATGGCATAAAGTTTTGTTATGTGATAACCTAGCTCTCCTGGTGGTAAAAGATAACCATGGGCTATATACACCATAAATGTAACAGGTGCGTTGCTGTACTGTGGCCAGGATATTAGGCCTATTTTGTTAGTCTATAACAGGACAGTATGATGACTGTCCTGTTATAGACTAGGCCGCAGGAAAAAGTAACCTAATTTATTTATTTATTTTAATTAACTTTGTAATAGCAACTCTCCGTGTTGATTCGGGTTCGCTGAATAGAATAGACCATCTCCGTAAGAGGCAAGACACTGGTTAAAATATAGTCATCACTGTACAATATACCACTGGTGGTAGAGTGCTGTGCGAAAGCTTATTGTTATTATCCTTTATATAGGTACACGAAGAATTCGTCACTGCGGATTCCACGTGTATGTATCACGTGTAGTATAATATACTACGGAGTTTTTAAACACGTGAAAATAAAAAAAAGTATGTACAGTTTCGGTCAAAGACATGTTAGTGTTAATAAAATTTCCCATTAAACCTACATTTGCATGTATATAAAATAATTTGGATGATTAACAACGCGTTAATTAGCTTCCTTTGACGTCAACACAGCAATGAATATAATATGTATAAATATTTGCCACGGCTGCAATAAATGTATATTTACATAACCGGTGTTATACGTATTTATCGCTGTACATGTCCGTGGTTATTTAAATAATTGTTTCCTTAGTAACAGCTATGTGTCATTTGACTTTGTACTATTTCGTATTCATTCTGACATTCATATTATATTGTTGGCGTGATGGTTGTATATTTTAATGTGATTTTGACGGCATAAGGTTATACGAATAGTTTTAAATTAATCACTACATATGGTATTATCGTGGACGTAACACAGTTGATATTATGGCAAAAGTGAAACAAATTTAATATGTCTGAAGTCTCGACCATCAGTGAAGTTAGGGAATTTAGAAACAGGATACTGTTACTAAGAGGGTATTATGGTGCAAGATCAATTTCACCGTACACTGTGACTATCGCCTAACGGCCAATTTTAATATCCTATCTACAGCTATGGATAGGCCTTCCATTGTTTGGTAGCTAATATATTTTTGTTTATTTTGACAAATAATTCGAAATGTCACAACTTAAAACAAAAATTTAACTGTGAATATTTCAGTTAAAGTACTTATACATTTACTCACTCCATTATGACTGACTTTGAAAAAAGAATAAGTTTGACTCCTGTTTACATTTAATGCATGTTAATAGATTCCTTTGTCATTTTAAAAATAACTTTTTTTTATTCGAAAGAGCCTTTCGAATAAAAAAACCTTCGAGATGATCATTGTAACAAAGTCTAAACCTGTTGATGACATCCCAGAAAATTCGAAGAAAATGCTATTTTTTGTTTACCTGTATGGATGGCATAATAGCGAAATCGAAGTCGGTTTTTTGCAGTTTTACTGCTCTTTAATTATTATCCTCAATTAATGAGATTATTGCGGGTGGACGGCAACATATCGCCTTGGTTTGATGTCAATATTGGCGTCAAGCAGGGCTTTGTGTTGTCGGCACGCTTGTTTATTTTGTAGTTGGTCAAATGTTTTCAAAGGTAAAAGCCTATGAACATGGGCGATCAAGTTGTGAAGTGACTACTGTATGAAGATGATGTACTTTGAGGCTATACACCAGGGGTGGGCAAATTACGGCCCGCGGGCCGGATCCGGCCCTTGAGAGGTTTTAATCTGGCCCGCCGAGGGTTTTTTCAGAAAAAATATGAACCTCCTCAAAAATTAATGGTCGAAATGTTAAAAAAACTATGGAAATTTGAACAATTAGGATACTAAATCGTTACTTCAAACATATATATTGCGTATTTCATATGTTAAAACTTATAAATAGATTTTATTTCAATAAAGGATTGTAAAATGAAAATAAAAACCTTATGTTATCTTTATACAACGTTTTAATATTTACTGCTATTTAAGGTGTTTTAATAAACCGGTCCGCCTCAAGAATAATTATAATTTACTGGCCCGCCACTAGCTTTTTTTTCATTTACCGGCCCGCGTTCAAAAGAATTCGCCCACCCCTGCTATACACCATCTAAGCTGCAGACACTGGTCACAATTATGAAAGGTGATTGTAAAGAAAGAGCATGAAAGTAGGATAAATGCGCATTCGTAACAGTGTGATCCGAGAAAGAGTGGGATTGAAAAAAAGTGTTGGTGTTAAAATGCGAAAGGGCATGCTTCGCTGGTTTCGGTCATGTGGAAAGAATGACAGATGAAAAATTTATAAAGCAGATATACAGTGCGATATAAGTACCTGGGAAGATCAAGGTTGACGTTCCACGATCAGGTCACTCTGATATTATCCGAGGGTGGTGTCAAGAGTCTCGGAAACCGGCTTGTATATATGAAATGGGTAATGTATGTGAAGGAAGCCAGACAGGTTTATCAGGATCGTGAGGTCTGGCACTCGATACTCTCTGCCTACCCCGTAAGGTACTTGGTGTGAAGATATGTCTGTATATATGTAATTAAGGAAATTACAATTGTTATTGTCTTTGGGGTTAGCTGTTATGTGTTAGACTTGACTTCACGAGGTCCCGGCTTCGATCACAGGGTCGGGCAGCAGGTCGTGAAGTGCCCTGTTTGTACCTCCACCTACCTGTTTGGGGACACGTGCTTAAAGATACAACTTGTACTCAAGTAAAGTTGCGAAACGAAACAAAAGGAACCTAACGATGTGAAAAAAATCCCATTCCACAAAAGCTTTACACATGTATAGGATTGTTCGGTACTCCGCCTCAGGGAATACACTTTTCGTCAACAACGTTCGTTGTAATAAATTTAATGGAACAGATAGAGGCTATAACGTTTATGTCTTTTTAATTTAAGCGTTCCATTACATACAGACACACCCCTCTTTGTTTCACTGTAGTTTTTTTTTTAATATATAAAACCTAATACGATTGTAGGATAAACTTGGAGAACTTGACTGTTCCCTTTATATTGTGAGATCAGCAAGTCTGTACGATGGCTTTTTTAAGTGGTAACCAAAGCTTCCGGTAGTGCGTTGCCAACACCAGTCCAGAACGCTTAAGCTCTTGTGTTAGTAAGTATCCTATCCTTCAGTTTGGAAAATGGCTCTGGCGTACACTGGCAGTATGATGGTAGGAATAGGTAAGGAGGTGGTAATCTGGATGAGTCGTCGCAAAACTATACCAGTTTTAATTATAACTATACCACGGTCGCGGTGTGTGTTACTAAAACAAACAGACGCTCGACTCTCACGAGGTACTTGTTTAGAGAACAGAACTTGGTTTATAATGTTTCAGTGTTTATTATGAAACAAATTATATGAGCCCACCACGTATGTTACGTTGTAGAGTTCTGAAAGTTATATCTGTCAGCCAATCTTTGTATCCTAGGAAATTTAATGCCCATTAGTGGTTATGTCCATTATGCCTATTTTGAGTAGTTATTGAAAAGTTAAACATAAATTGTTTAAACGTATACAGAAATAAATATATTAGACACCCAAACAAGGGAATACAGATGTCGGTGCTCATCACACAAATTTCTTGTCGGGAATCGAACTCTATTCTCTCGTTTGGTTAATGGAGTTAGGCGTATACGGCTCTTCGGCCAACGAAACGGTTCCGAATTTTAAATTCTTACCAAAAAAAATATTGAGACATCTGATATAATTAACATTCAACCAATAAAATGTTACATGCGGATGACGTGTCAGCACGTTATTGGTGAAGAATCCAATTTTAGGCACTGTTTAGTAAATCGCGTGTATAGTAAGCGTTTTTTTCTAGTAAGACTGTTTAATTTGCTAGTCTTCCGCTATTGTTTTTTTTTATTTCATAAGAAACTTCTGCCTATAACTAACGCAACAAAAGTAAAGAATTAACAGAATTGATCTATTACTTCGCGCGTGATGCGACGACCAAGTGATATAGAGATTCATTATTTCATATCTTTATCTTTACATATATAATTCTTCTGTGAGTGTGTATGTCACTGAACTCCTTCTAGACGACTGGACCGATGCCGATGAAACTTTTTGCATGTGTTCTAGGGAATTCGAGAATGGTTTAGATTCACAATTTGTTACACTGGAAAATGTATTTTTAAACTAATTTTTTTAATAATAAGTAGTTGTTGATTTTAGAATGTTTCACATCGGATCCGACAGACTGCGTTACTGTCGATGCATTAATGTCAAGCGATACGGAGTTTGCTGGGTCAGCTAGTATACATATATTATGTGTGTGCAAATTTATGTTTTAAAGTATCGAGTTCGAAACCTAAAACCGGTATATATAACGTAATTTTCATATTTATCTGCGCATTATCTCATTGGTAAGTGGCAATGACGTCTCTTTGAATATCGAACCAAAGTCAGAGGTGAACAAACTGTTGGAGTTGGCCTATCTTTTGTGTAAATATCCGGTGCACACCGGGAGCACCTTCGCGATACACATCGTTGTCAAATATAAACAGTGATTCGACCACTGTTTCGCCCGTGCGATAACAAACTGTTGCTTTTTTCTTGGAAATTTCCATATCTATGTATAATGTGTGTGGGCATTTTTAAAAAAATGTTCTTCCTAGTTGAAAATTGACCCATTTTTTAAAGTACTTATTAAAAGTTTTATGTAGGTTTATATATTAGGTAATTTTATGTACTATTAGAAAATTGAATGAAGGATTGTAAATGTGCCGTTTTTAAGTAACGTGATAACATTATAAATTTTCCGTTGATTTTCATGTCAGGTGTGTGACTATTTTAAGTACCTTAAAAATGAATAAAAATCGCCTTTTGTCAAAAAGTTATTTATTTAATCAATTCAAAATGAATGTCTGATTTAATAAAAAAAAACATCACTCGAAACTGCGTACAGTATTAAGATTTCTGAAAAATAATCAGAAAATGCCCATAATATGACTGACCGACGTTTGTCACCCGTTAAACGTAGGGTTGACAAACGTCGGAAGCTGCCAGATAGTTATGTAGGTATGTAATTATCAAAGGAGCAAGGTAAGGGTTTATTTATTTTGCTACGGTACTCTATAACACGTCGGTAGTTACGTACCAGCTAAGTCGGATTAAACAATGCCACACGTGGCCAAAACATCCGGTATGTTATCGTGAAAGTTTTCATAGAAGTAATACTGTTATCGCCATGAATGAACGAGTTAGCATGAAAATACACTGTAGGTATTATCAGAGTTATTTCTCGTTATTTTCTAGTTAGGCACGTCTGCGGTTCTTTCATTATTCGTTTTTCTTTGTTTGTCTCCAAACGAAACTACAAACGAAAAGTTAGATCACCGAATATTTTTTGTTTTATGTGAGGTATGTATCTTAGCGCCTGTATCCACGGAAAGGTAATCCGAGATATAACTATAGCATCCACGATCAGACGGAGGCATTTGCTTGTCCCACATATCCAATCGCGAGCAACGTTGTTTTTGTTACGAAATTTGTTGTTTAGAGTTTAAAAGCTTGTTTAGAGTTGCTCTATCTGGTAATCGAAATCAGGACTTCAATGGCAACATCGTACCACTAGATCACAAAGGCTATTTATATTAGGTATGACCTATTATTTATAGGTTCAACTTAATAACATAATTATAAAAATGTTTTTTTTTTTCGAAACAATTGAGCCGATTTTAATCCAACAATTGAGCCGATTTTCCATAAAAAAAGATTGCACATTGAAGGCGATAGGTTATTTTATCCTGAAATCTCAAAAAGGTCATGTAGAAGATCGATATGTTACAAAAATCCGTTTTAATTTGCCATATAGTAAGAGACTTTTTTCGTACTCAAGGTCGCTAACTATGCTAACAGGGCAGATGCTAACAATACATGAATGAAAAACGGCAACGACAATTCCATTCAGTTTAACCAATTACAGAATTCACTCCACATAGTTTGACGGAAGCTCGTCTGTAAATGTGGCGAATCTTAAACTGTTGCTAGCCTGGCCGGCCGGATGAATGTAGGGTTGTCGATTTAACATAAGTTCATATAACCGAAATACAAATAGAAAAGTATGTATGTTTGTTTTTCTACCTACTAACACGCATTTTAAAAAAAAAGGTTTATGAAATCGCGATTTTTTTAATGAAATCGCAGTTGCTCTTTTGAGTTTTTACTTCACTTTAATTGTATTTCCATTAATTCAAGTGATTTCCGCAGCAAAGGCCGAATATCTAAGACGCGTCCGAAACAACAAGCAACAGCCTGTCAAAAGTAAAGTAGGATAATTTATTTTGGTTTAGTTGACATGGTTGGCAACCTTAGATAATGTCATGTGCGTGAGTTGATTGCGCGACGAGTGACGCAACGTCGCGCCTGCGCACCGTTGCTTGTTGATATGCAAAATAGATGAAATATTCGTGTCGGCCAACATCGGTATGCACTTACCGTTCCTCGGCAAACATACCACCGGCCAAATAATTTGAGCAAAGTTGGCGCGTCTGCGCATGTTAGTGTGACGAAAAGGGTCGAAAGGGAACTAAGTAATCACTGCATATATAACTAAACCATTAATCAAACTTATTTTCTGTGGCTTAAGTAAATATGAACAGCTGACATTTCATAAGTAGACATAATGTTGTGCTTAATCGATTATCAGAGTCTGACTTCAATCGTCAAACCAACCTACGAAAATGAAAAACGAGTCAGTTTTTGAATAGGTACTTTCCCCTCACAGAAATACATTTTTCCCAACATAATTCTAAAAAAAAAGGTTAAGGAACTTTCTAGTTATCTATTTTGAATAAACTTGTTATGTTAAGTGGTCTCAAAATGCTTAAACTACCGCTCTTCAAGGTGCTAATAAGAAACAAAATTAACTTGCACCTCACACAAGCTGATCGATAGGGATATTCCGGTGCGGAGGGTAAGGTAGCCGGTATACTTACTTTTGCTCGAGGCCTAACATCCCGGCCTCAGGTTGACAACGCACCATTACCACCTTTGGTGTCTCTAGGCGGCGTGAATTTCTCACCACCAGGAAATCCGTGTGCTTGTTTGCCTTCCAATATCACAAAAAAAAACAGTTGATCTATTTTCTAGAAGAGCTTGGAAGCAGCTCAGCATAATATATAGATGTACTCGTATAATGGTACAGCGAAACGATGCAAAAATATCCTGAGTAACAAAATAATTTAGCGTCTGCTTTCGTCATATCTCTATTTTAAATCTACAATAATAATGTGTTATTATCACAGCTGGCGTCTACTAATAATACATCTTATTAAAGTGACCGTCTGGTTTATAATACAGCGCTAATTTATTAATTATTATTTATTCTTATTGCTTGTATAAAATCTTGGCTTATAAAGGCCTGGCGCCTTTTTGGTTTAGTGTTTTAGGTATGTTTTTATTCAGTTGATTTTGAAATTACTGAACTGTATGAAACTGAACTCGAGCAAGCTTTTGTATGATGAACGTGTATTTTGTTTTTGCGGCTTATCTTTTTTGGTAACTTATTACCACAATTTGAAAATTTAGATGTCTGCTTTTGCGCGTGTGTCTGTTTATGGTATTTAGTATGGTTTATTGAACTATTTTTATATGTAAGAGTTGTTAAGTAACACTCACAACAAAATCATATAGTTTGCATACTTTTGGGTTAGATTTAATTTGTCAAGGGATGTTAATTAATTTATTTATTTACTACAATTTGACCTTATATTTAGTGTTAACTAGCTGTTCCGGCAAACTTCGTTTCGCCCGTTCAGTTTGTATGGGAAAAATTAAAATGTCGTTTTCTTAGTTTCCTCGCTGTATTAAGGGATAAAATGTACCCCATGTTAATGTAAGCTACTCCATCAATTTTCAGCCTAATCGGTTTAACTATTGTATTTTTGTATTTTTTTTTATTCGGGCAAATCCAACGAATCAAAATCCATGAAAATTGGTCCAGCAGATCTGGAGTTATAAGTGTTGTAACAAATCCGACTTTGTTTAAAACATATAGATTTGTAATTGTAAAGTCGATGAATGAAATTAATGATTTAATTTTTGTTACAGGTAAGATACATTATGTGATATCTACGTAACATTTTCAAACAAGTCGGCGTAAGGACACAAGGTAAAATAATTAGTTTATAACATTTGCGTACATGTACACTTCTGTCCGTGTAAGTATTTGTACGTGCATCTCAAAAATACCTTTACCTCAATTCGTGAAGTTGCAATAAGAATCTTATATATGTACTTCATTTTATTTTTGTTGAAAAGTTTGTCTTTAATCTACGGCTGAACTTATTTTCAAGCCAAGTCCCTTGTACGGAATAATCAGCGAGTATAAAGTGATAAATATGACGATTTTTATAGACCTGTATAATTTCCTCGTCATTCATTTCCGCCTATAATACCTTCAAATCAGGAAAAAGCAATGTCGGTTAAAAACAGAAAGGTTGGAACCGCCGGACTGTCCAACGGAACCAACATCAACACCAAGACCAACATATAATACGTAATATAATGGAAATGAAATGAAGTTAAAATTGTTTTTTTTTTTCGCTGAACATATGATGTTAAAAAGATTTTACAAAA
This sequence comes from Calephelis nemesis, assembly GCA_002245505.1. Taxonomy (NCBI): domain Eukaryota; kingdom Metazoa; phylum Arthropoda; class Insecta; order Lepidoptera; family Riodinidae; genus Calephelis; species Calephelis nemesis. The sequence goes on along the minus strand of NJDD01000716.1, from coordinate 84,165 downwards.
TTAGCTAAGCTTTCCGACATGTTCTACAACATTGGGGTGTAAAAATATTTTAATATTTATCTACATTTTGAAATTTATTTGTTACAAGATTTTTTGATATTCATTACAAGTTTGATTATTAATTATAATTTAAAAATCTAAATAGCCTTATCTACCGCGTACTACCACAGACTCAAAACCTAGCCAGTCAGGAGAAGAAACGGCAAAACTAACTCCTCGGCTACCGGGATCATGTCCTATTTGCCGTGTACTACCATCGTTTCGAAACTAATTATTATCCAGGAATATTTGACAATTTACCTTTTGTCACTTTTCATGTATTTACTATTCTACTTAGTTGTCAGTCATCATTTAAATATATTTGTTTTATTATAAAATAGGTTACAATTTATACGGTAATGATAATTTTCTTAACACCACAAGTGTGATTATGGTAATGTTGTTTTGCTTTAACAAAGAAAAAAAAACATGACAAATTGCAAAGGGAAATGTCATAAGTCCGTGTCCGCTTACGTCAATGCTAATTGAATATAATAATAATTGCAAACCGTAACCAAATAGATAAATAACCATACTTTGTACTAGAGCTATTTCATTCACCTTTTCTTTAACTACGGTTATTAATTTTTTAAATTATTTCCATACAGATATGGTTTTCGATACTTACAAAAAAGTACATTTTTTTGCAATAACGGCATTTTTAATATAATTTCCGTTAAGCCCGACATGTTTTTGCAATAATTTATCTTTAAAAGAAACTGATAAATTACAGAAGATCCTTTTTTATAGCTTACTAGCGGTCCGCCCCGGCTTCAAACGGGTATAAAATATACACACGAAACTACCTCTTTCAATCACTATCTATTTAAAAAAACCGCATCAAAATCCGTTGCGTAGTTTTAAAGATTTAAGCATACAAAGTGACATAGGGATAGAGAAATCGACTTTATTTTATACTGTGTAGTGATATAACCTTAGTACACAGTAAATCTGCAAATATTCTGACTCCATTTTCATTTCAGAGTCGTCCAGATACACAAAAATATACACGATTTAATGTAATTCAAAATCCCCTTGTTGGGTCCGGTTTTGATCAAATTTATGTGGGACCGCAACTGAGTCTATATGCTACCTGTCGACAAAAATATCGTTTATGTCCATTCTTCATTTGCTGAGTGATCGAGTAAAAAAGAAGGAAGAGGAAAGTACAAAACAATTCGTCCTCCTCCTTTTTGAAGTCAGTTTAAAATGTTTACACTTTATTAAGGGATCTATGTATTGTAAGTGTCTTTTAATAAGATTAAAAGGCAGACACGGATTTCCTAATAGACACCGAATGTTATATTGGTGCATTGCCTGGAAGCTGGGAAGTTTCTGGCTTGATGTATGTGCTGAAACTGCAAAAATCGGGTAAAAAAAATCTTTTAATGTCATCTTTATCATGTAAGAACTTCATTTCATTCAAGAAAATTTGCGACTTGAATGATTTTTAATATTAATAAATAGTTAACTGAGATTATAATATTTTCTTTTCTTTCATTCTAAAAAGTCGGGAGCGTATCGGTGGTAGGTACTGATAGTGTTATGTGTGGCGATAGTCACTTAGTATCTAACGATGTACTAACATTTTTGTTTCCTTTTCTATAGAAATATACATACTGATATTTTTGTATACCGTAAGGTCGTTACCAAAACCTTATAGAATGTTATTTTCCCCTTCCATGTCGCGAATGACATCCTCCACACAATATTTTATTATTCAATGACGCTGAAGCTCATGAATTTCGGTTCGATTTGCCTTATACTCTACGCAAAAGTCGCCAACTTGGCTAATTCCAATATAAATAAATTTGAGTCAACAGGAAGAATTCATGCAAAATTCGTTCTCGATTACAAAAATATCGCAAAGGAGACCGATGCATTCCAGGAACTGCATTTACGCGGGCAATATCTCGGAGTCAACAATCGTCGGTCGTTGTTTGATTTTGTACTTTATATTGATAGCGTTACCGCGGTTTTTGGTTTGTGGTTGTATTTAGACAAGAATGGAGCGATGGCCTGCTAAGAATGTTTGCGGTTAGGGTTGCCAATATATTTTTATTTACTAAATATTTTAATGAAATAACGGTACGGAACGGTATTTGCAAGTATTTTTCTTAAATGTGTTTTAATTAAAAGTTTATTCAGACATGCATGTTTATTCATGTAGTACTTATTCCTTTGCCATTTCGAAAATAGTAATTTCTTAGCATCGCTTACAATCATTATATATACTATGAGAGTAACTGTACAAATTTGTTCACTTGGTTTTAATCAAACAATTACTAGTTTTAATAAATTAACTTAAGTAAGTATAATATTCGCCGTTAATGGGTTTTTACGTGATATGTCGCTTGAATAAATAAAAATGATAGTAGGAACCTTAAAAAACTGATTGTTTTACTCGAACTTACCATATACCATACACTCAATCCGTACAATGTTAAATAATGTTTTTTAAGTACAATTGGTTGAAAAAATCATGTATGTCATACCATACAACTTACATCATTTTAAAATTAAAAAAAAATGTGTGCGTGTACTAACGTACACTCGTAAGAAGTGAAGAAGTGAAACTTCTTTATGACGTTATTTTTCAAAAAATAATTTACTGTATGCAATTTTACAGAAATTGGTTAAATAAAGTTTATTGCCAATCTCTACTCCGCTGGAGAAAGTATACTTCGAATCACGCGTGGTAGGGATAAGAACAAAGATGGCGAGTAACGGAAAAATGTGACGCGTAACGAAAAAATGTTACATAGTTTTTCCAACTCCGATAAAGAAGTTTCACTTCAATTATGTTTATGTTTTTAATTCTTAATTCTACAAAAAAATCTTAATGTTAAATAAAAAATCAAACATTGTTGGCTAGTCAGGAATGTATTACTTTTTTAAACAGTGGTCAACCCTATCAGAAGTTGACCTAAGTGGTCAATAATGATCTGTTATACAGTTTGTACAGAGTTTCCTTACTGTTTCGCGATAAAATAACCAACGAGGACAGTATTTTCACGCCCACGCCATCATACCCACAACGTCATTAGTGCCTGAAGTACACGGAACAATAAGAAAAGGGTTTGTGGTACGAATAATTCTAAAGAGCTCATTGTGAGTGGATTGTGTATTTGTGGTTGTATATTTTTTCTGGACATCTAGTTAGTGCATGGTAAAACAACGTTCGCGCTAGTGCTTTGATCGACGTGTCTTGATCACCAGTTTCTCTAATGACTAATTAAATTTAAATTTTAATTTAAAGAATGATGAATGAAAAAGAAATTCATAAATCATAAAAAATCGTAGAGAAATGTATTTCGTACATTCGAAAATGAATTTTGCCGTTTATTAAAAAAAAAACGATTTAAATATGAAACAGTATGTCATCTAAAAGTTTGGCAGCCTCGTACTGAATGATAAAGTAACACATGCAATTAGGTGCTTAGGGTACAAATTCTTATATTAAAATAATTGCTATCCTTAATATTTTAAACACGGAATTAAAACGGAATAAAAATCATTTTTTTTCATAATCTGATTTGATCAAAGTGACATGTTAATGCAAAACTGTTCAACAAACATTTCAAAACAAAATATCTGAAGAAGAAATAGAACAAATTAAATTAAAAGCATCAGTTAATGCTCAAGAAATTTGTAATCATTTCAACAAGTTCTTTATAAATCAGACTAAATCTTGTTATAAAAATCAGGCTTGTTCTACAAATAGCTTAAAATCTCATAATTTGTCTAATTGTTTATTGCTTTTTTAAAACTATGTTTTTGACACCAGTTGATAAGCATGATTTAGTTAAGGTTATACATAATTTGAAAAACACCAGAGCAACTGGCTATGACAATATAAACACAATAATATTAAAGAATATTGCCAGTGTGATGTCAAAGCCTCTTTGTCATATTATAATTAATTAATCATTTTAAGAAGGAAAATATCCTGATCGTTTAAAAAAGTCTAGTGTCAAGCCATTATTTAAAATAGGGGATATGTGTGACATGAACAATTATAGACCAATAACTTTAATTCCAGTAATTTCTAAGATTTTTGAAAAAATAATTTATGACAAATTATACAGTTATCTACTTCAGTTTGAGTTATTAAAAAATAATCAATACGGATTTAGAAAAGGTTTACTACAGTTCATGCATGTTTCAACTAAGTTAAAAAAGTAACAGAATGCCTAAATAGTAAAAAGTTACCCCTTGCTGTATTTTTAGATATGAGTAAAGAGTTTGATTTTGTATTAATGACTGCGGTGTACCACAAGGTAGTGTTTTAGGGCCAATACTTTTCTTAATTTACATAAATGATTTACCTGATGCTATTAATCATGATTCAATTTCGTTGCTGATGATACTACACTTCTCATCAAGAGCAAAAATAAAAACGATTTATTGGAAGAAACAAGTAAAACTTTGGCTAAAGTGACAGAATGGTTAAATGAAAATAATCTAAAAATAAATCTTACAAAGACAAAATTAGTTGAATTTCAAACACATTATAGAGATACTTAAAAAAAATAGATGTTATTTTAAATAATACTACTTTTGAGAATGTAGATTGTACTAAATTCCTAGGAATAAAAATCGATAAATTTTGTAACTGGAAGTCGCATATTGATTTACTTTGCAATAAAATCGATAGGTTTGTAAATGTGTTGAGAAGAATTAGAGAAGTGTCAGGATTAAAGGCATCTCCGTTAGCTTATCACGGGTATGTTTCTTCCGTTTTGCAATATGGTGGTATTCCTATTTGGGGGATTTCTGTAGAATTAACTAGACTCTTTAGAGTTCAGAAGAAATGTATAGGTACGTGCGATATGTAGTGTCAATCGATTACATTAATGCAAGCCACTTTTTAAGTCACTTAAAATTTTACCTTTGCCTTATTTATATATATTAGCTGTAAAAAAATTATATTATTTGTAAAAAAAACAACATTATTTGTTTCATACGATTGCTGAAGTGCTAGGTTTGTCACATTTTAGAAATAGTGAAAAACTACATGTGCCTAACCAAAAACTCAACATTTACAAAAATAATGTGTATTGCATGTCCATTTGTATATACAACCAAATTCCTGATAATCTTAAATCACTTCCATTAAGCAGATTTCGAAAAAAGTTATTCAACTTACTTTTAGAGAAAAAATATTATAGTGTCAAAGATTTTTTTTACAGATAAGAATAAATAATAAAGTATTTCTAACATGATTAATTTAATTGCAGAATGTTGGGTGCCCAGGAATTTGTTTCGGCGTTTTTTCTCTTGTCTGGCTAGGTTTGGAAACGGTGGTAGTTTACGGTAGACAGGGATAAATTAATATACATTCTAAAAATTGTTTGTATTAATAAATAATCATGTAATAAATACAAAATACAGTGTGTTGTAGATAGTAACTAAATAATTAAAATTAGTGATTTGATTTAAACCTATTAAAATATTTGCACACCACAAGTTAATAGAATATGTTGAAATGCTTAAATAATTTTGTAACATCTTTGTAACACTCATATTCCGCAGATAAATATTTTTTCTTTTTTCTTTTCTTTTCCGATTCAGGATTTGTTAATTTTTGTATGTAAGAATTTTCATATTTAAAAATACTTTTTTGTTAAATAATAATTAGTAAATAAAAGTATTATTTAACAAAACAATCCTCAGATTCAGTTCTACTACAGAAAAATAAGTAAACAGTGGTCAGTTTTGTGGATGAAGTGTACGAAGTATTGAATATAGTATTTTTTTTCTGTAGGTAGATGTTTAAACAACATAATTTTCTAAAGCTACAGATAAACTTCATTTTTTTAGTAAAACTTAGAGTGTTTTTGATTTGACTCTTCGTTTCAACATTACTTGTATAATTATGTATATTGTAAATTCGTGGTACACTCTCTTAGATTTTTTTTACTATCATGAAAATAATCTAATGGCGTAGCATATATTTTCTAATCAGCTAATACTCTAAGGAGGCCTGAAGCTTATCTGTCTTGTAAAAATATAAGGTATAATAATAATATATAATTTGGTGTTTAAATATTAAATCGGTTGCTCTCCTTAACATTTTTAAGTAATTAAAACGGAATTGCCAACGAACTTCATTACGGCGTATTATCAGTGCACGGCGGAACAGTTACCTTTTAAAAAGCGGCGGGACACGTATTTCATTTAACTTACTCGACATTTTGTTGCTTTAATTCAATTGTGGCTTCAACTATTTCTGGGTGAATTTTTCTTTATCTTACAGTGGGGATCCCTAAACTTAAACTACGACTTTAATAGGGGCTCCAGACGAAGTTTAGATTTAATCCAAATTTTGATTTGTTTCAAAACAAAGTGTCCACCAAGGTCACGTATGTGGAAGGAAGGTGATTGACGCGTGAATACGGCCGTCCGGATGATACTTAAACGTTGCAATGTTAGGGTAAGGTCAATCCGTGCATCTCTAGTAAGAGATCTAATAGTAGGTTAGATTTGAGTTGGCCAGTTTTTATAATATATATTATGTTGAATATTGTTATGAAATAACTGATGTAATGAAAACTGGCCAAGTTAAATCTGACCTACTAGTAGATCTCTTATTTTGAAATGACAGCATTTGTTATAGTTATCGAATAAAGCAAGGAAATAGAGTTTCATACTTGTTCAAAATGTTATTTTGTTCCTATAAATAAGTATTTGGATTTTGCATAGAACTTGGCACCCATTAAGATTTCCATTCTTTTTGCGGCGGAGTTAAGCATAATTTTTGTATTGAACTTGGCTCTCCTTTATTATTACATTTATGTTTTTGGTGGGATTTAAATATTTACCAAAATGTCTAAACACGCCTTACAAATTTTAAATTAACTTCTTATTTCGTACTTTTTAGAGCGTGATTTCGCGGCAATTTATTTATATTTTATGAAGTGAAGAACCCGCGGGCTATTCTTTCTAACTTTCTACAATCAAACCACCCACGTCAGACTGGCGCTAACTTCTGTAATATATTTAAATCGTTCTTGAATTATATTGTTAATCGCATTTTAAACTGTAACGGGGGTACGGATGCGTACTACGTCATTTCGAACACGATACGGGTTTGGTTTCAAGCCAATTTACTGTTGCTTCTATAAATGATTCATTTATTCATTCATTCATTCATTGTACTGTAATACCGAGCTCCATCACGGTTAATATCGTATTAATTATAATGTTTTGATACGCGTTGTGATTTGGTTGGTGTAGGATATTCAACTGCTTGTACATCTGTGTATTTTTAACGTTGTCGCATGTACTATATATTTCTTATCCGTTTTGTACCTAGGCTCCTTTGAAGAATATTAAACTTAATTGCTTCCCTGTCAGTCAAATTATATACGAACGTCGGTATTTTATCACTTACACGATGACTGGGGCTCGATGATAGAGTTTTAGAGAGGTACCACCGCAAAAACATCAGTGTCCCCTGGATTCTGGTTTAAAAGATACGGTATACTATTAAGGAGGACAGGCATGAGGTTTACCACCAAGAAATCCATCTGCTAGATTGCCTTTCAATTGATTTTAAGTCAAGAAACTGGAACACAAGGTGCGAAAATATACCATAGCCGATACTGAAGGCGCAAAAAGAGCAACGAATATTATTACCAGGAAGTTAGTTTTATAGGCACACACGAACGAAAAATGCGTACGAAAATTAAAAACGGACTTTCGAAAGCAGCAATTTCACACAAATATTACCTACCACATAGGTACATCAGTAGTAATTTTCGGTACCTACGGAATTTGTGTGCGTTTGCTTTGGAAGCAATCCGGTTTCGATATTTCGCCACGGAATTCTGGACTTATCGCGATCCTAAGAATTAAAAGTCAGAATGCAATCGTCAGGCGCATGGCGCAGGTAAAAACCTGTGTGCGGAGAACAATCGGGTCCCGACCACCCGGAGCGAGGCCGGTATCTAGGGCAGAGCGGACGGGCGACGACAGGAATGTGCAAACTCGTTATAGCCAGCGAAAACAGTGAACTGCTTTGTAATATCTTTACATCATATTGTAAATGCTAAAGTGTGTCTGTATGTTTGTTTTTCATATCAAAGCGACTGAGCTAATTTTATTAAATTTTACTTAGTATATTATTTTCACACCCAAGTACATGCCAGGGTACCGAGAGTACCGAGATCTTTGCAGACGTGCCAAGCTTCCTCCTTATATTAAATTTTAGCGTATACATTCATGGGGTATTTTTATAATGATGGTCTAAGCGGTGGTGCCTATGAAAGAGTTTGGTAAATATTATGCCTAATAAATTGACGGCAATATCTAAGCGATTACTTGGTCAATAGCCAACATTTTTTTAGAAAGATAAAAGTGACATGGTACCAAATGAAATAGTTGGGGTCGGTTTTTGCAGTTTTTTTTGCTATTAGTTATTTTATGTTTTGATTCAGTTCACCGAAATTTGTGAACCGAATTTTTTTTTGTTTAATTTGAAATAGCGTTCTTTTGATGTTGTCGACTGTCGTATTACCTCCAAATCTGGATTTGGGTAATGGAATCTCGGAGAAATAGAAAAAGCACCACATTTTTGTACTTAATGTAGTCTTTTTTGTAGTACTATGTACCTAAACAACAATATTAAAATTAATGTTGGATTTTTAGCTGTTTCAATGCATTTAAGTCAAGTCAGATTTCTATTTTTTACTCGTATTATACATTTTTTAAATGTAATTCATAATTGATATTGGTAGTAATAATATGTATAAGTTTTATTTAATTTCAAACAGAATGTACTTGACAGTTCATATATATATACATTATTAAATTATTTATTTCCTTATCAGAGATTGGATGTAAGTACCTATATTAAATAAAAAGTCTGTGTCATGATCGCGTATTTTATTACAAGAAGTTAAAAGTTTATCGTAATTAGAATATTCAGTTCACATAGTTTGACGGAAGTGTAATGAGTATATGTTATACAGTGAAATATGTCAAAAGGTTAACGTGATTAATGAAATTAACGGCTGTGAATGTGGGAAAGGTGAAAAAGAAACGCGCTTGAATGATGTCCATAACTGTGTTGGTAGTGGACCGTCGAAACTTTTACCGTCTGTTATGCATGGCTTCCCATACTGCTAGTCATTAGTGACGTGCATCATATTCTCGCCACATGCATTATAACATTTATAGAATTTTATTTAGTTAGTAAAGGACAAGGACCAGGCTTAAAAAATCCCAAAGTAGTTCAAAAATATATGTGTATGTTTTGTACGCAGCTCTAAAAAATATTATCATATGGCATTTATAGAGCGGGCGGGCACTGTTGACACAACTTCCTGATCGAGTACCATCATAAAACCAATACGAAACTAGATACCAAAATTATATAAACAATGATAATCTACCCAAAGTTATTAAAAAAAATCACGGAGGCGTAACTTGTCAGATTTTTTACAGGCGTAAAAGTTTAGTTTAGTCATAAATTATAAGATTTATAGAGCCCGGCGGGCACTGTCGACTGAACTACCGCATCAAGCACCCGCATAAGATGGGTACGTAAAAAGATCTAAGTATCTTCAAAAATCATAGTCGGCCCGGTTAGTCGAAGCGAAAAATTGAAACATTTTTTTACAGTAATGAAAATAGATTTAACGAACAATTACATTGAAGATTTGTAAGTCGTAATTAAAATAAAATAGGTCCGACAAAAGATGTTTGGTTAAAAAGAAAAGGTTCGATAACAATACACCGATTAAATCAAAAGCAACAATACCGATTCAAATTTGATCGTTAAATTATAATTCCTCTTGGTGCCCTTTAAAGCTTGTTCGCCAATTAGTTTTTATCTAGAAAGTTCTGTCGGTAAGTTATGGCAGCGTTATAGTTTGATTGCCTCGAGATTGTGTGGGCTTTGGTCCTTGTGCAGTGGGCGTTATCGTAAATCGTGTTTTTCATTCATCTCTCATAGTAGATAACACTTTAGATGTTGAATGAATTCATTGACATTATACGTACTAGTTTCTCATTATATCTATTTTTAACTGCGATACGATTTTGTGATAATATCTCGTCAAATCAATTATTTTGTTTAGCTGTTCCACACGCTCAATATCTAAATCCTATTAATATTATAAATGCGAAAGTTTGTTTATTTGTTACTCCTTCACGCAAAAAATGCTTTTTTTTTAATAACATTGGAAGGCAAACAAGCAGACGGATTTCCTGATGGTAAGAAATTGCCGCCGCCTAGAGACACCAAAGGTGGTAATGGTGCGTTGCCAACCAGAGGCCGGGATGTTAGGCCTAAAGCAAAAGTAAGTTAACCGGCTACCTTACCCTCCGAAACGGAACACGTCATGACGTTATGGCGGCAGGAATAGGTAAGGCGGTGGTACCAATCCGGGTGAGTCGCTGCGAAACTCTACCACCTAGTCAGATGTCACGGTGTTCGTGACGGCAAGCCTATGCTCGCCTTTTACGAGCTGCCTGGCACAAGAAGGCAGATGGTCTATTCTACAAAGGAGCCCGGACCAACACGGGGAAAAACGCTGCTGAAACGATTTTCATGAAATTTGGCACACATAGAGGGTAACTTGGATTGACAAATATTATAGTTTTAATCCTGAAAAATGTTCCTGCGGAACCATTAACCTTGCGGGTAACGCTGCGGGCAACAGCTAGTATGTATGTAAAAGAAAGTCTTGTTAGTTACAATATTACTACTACTATCAAATATGGCTTAACAGATTTGATTGAAATTGATGGGAGAAAAGGATTAAATGGGAGTTTAGAAAAGGAGCAGGACATACGATACTTTTATCGGGAAAGGAATCGACTGCTAGGAAAGTAGGAAAAACAATACTGTAATTTTTATTTTACCCATACAAACTGAACAGGTGGAACGAATTTTGCCGGGCCAGCGAAAAGAAATTAAATAATACTTCAAAAAATGCTTTTTTGGTTTTTCTTAGCTGACCTTCTTTAAGAATGGCTGCGTTCTGCGAAAAAACAATTTCTTCGAGCTTGGGGATTCGAACCCGGGACCTCATGAAAGCAAGTCCAACACCGAAGTCCTAGACAACAGAGGCGATAGAGAAAGGATAAAACAATACATGTTATACCTTATACTAATATGTAGATAGGTATGCACTACTTTTCTGTAGGTATAGATATTCTATCACCGCAGTCTCTGTCTACTGGGATTTTAGTGTGACGTGAACATATCACATAAGTAAAAATAGATATCGATTCAATCTTATGGAAGTAACCTCCTCAAATGCGTCGGCGTCCGGCTGGAATCCCAACCCCCCTGTGTATTTATTTCTGTGCGATATTTATAGAAAGTAAACAGGATCGACGAGACTGGCGCTTATTTCATACGATAAATATCAGTTAAATGTTTATATTGTTTTGAAATACACATCGATACGTCTTTATTACATTTGACGTTTCCAGGAAATACTTTCCTTTTTGAGGAAAAGTTTGTAATTCTCTCACATAATGAGATTTGATGTTTTCAGTTTTGTGTAGGTACGTGCAGTGTGGGGTGTTCTATCATAAGTCTTTCTCGATCGAATCTTTTTTTAATGGATTATCAATTATATACATACATATCTTCATTAAGTCTCTTGCGTTAGATACAAGGAGTATCGACTCGAGTGCCAGGTGTCATATATTCCACAGTAATCGGAAATCGGATATAAAATCACAATTTTTCAAAAAAAAAATCATTTCAATAACGAATTGAACCCGTAACATTTGTCCCTGGCTGATATGCCATGCTAAAACCAGTGTAATTTGTTAATTGTCATATGAGTGTATAAACATTTGCTCGTTATAGCTTGTGACTGTCATGTTCCGGTTTGCAGGTTATAATAGCCTAAAAAATTTGCTTACAGGGATTAAGATTCCAGTGTCAGATTAAAATTAACTAGTAACACGTTTGGTGTCTGTTGGCCGAGTATATTCTTTATTATGAGGAAATTTGTCTGCTTATTTGATTTCGTTGATATAAATTTAAACTTACGAATAATAAAACTCTGGTTTACAAATGGGACAGTGGTACAATGTATATTAAATTAAACATTTTTTATATTATGATTGCAAGAATGTTATTCTTAATAAGCTGTTTTGTTTCTCTTTCTTTTATTTCGCAGCTAGATACTCGTAGTTAAGCGCCTGGACAATGACATTTTCTACTTTTATCCCCATATCTGACTACCGCAGGCAACATGCATACTAATATTGTAAATGCGAAAGTTTGTCTGTATTTACGACTTCACGACAAACTGCCAAACCGATGTTGATAAAATTGAATACGCGTTTAGAGAAAAACCTGAATTCAGATTTACCCTCCTTTTTAAAAAAAATAAACAAAGGGCTGTTTTGGGGATGGTGGTTTGTGTCAAAATCTATTTTAATCTGACGAAGTTGCGGGTAACAAGCTAGTCAAGTATAAAATATTTGTAAAATTAAATTATTGTCCATGGTATTCACCATGAAAAGGGAAGAAATTGGTAAGCTTATCAATCAATGTAGATACAATAAACAGTTCGCGTGGATGGCCATTCAACATTTGAGCGGGGACCCTAATCCGCATGGAGCGTTGTCTAATCCTATTTTCCGTTCACGTGTTCCGTTCGATATAGACCAAGAGCTGTGGATAACCGGGATTAACTTAATATATTTATCAATAAGTATTTCAATCTAATCTACTTCTAATTTCATAATTAAGGGTTTACTTACATATTTAGGAAAGGTTAATATTATTAAGTATTTGAAATACCCAAAACGTAATACAATAAAAAATATATGTATTCATAGGCTCAGACATCTTTCGTCTTTTAGTGGTAGAAAAGTTCAGTTTTTGTACTGTAACAGTTTCACTTTTATGTTATTAGACAAATTAAAATCCTAGCATAACAATTGTTATATGAAATTGTAATGATATCATGGACAAAGATAATAAATATTACAAGCATCTTTATTCCAATTTTCAGAACCCTAGAACTAATTAACCGATCACATGCATTTGGGAGATGCAAATGTTATTGTTGAGACTCTCTCCAGTTTCGTCACAAGAAGCTCGATAGAAGTAATAACTTAAACTAATCCAGACTAACTGTTGTCGTAACGCGTTACGTTGCAAAGTTTACCCTCTCAAAAAAGTTTATCGCTTTGCAAACGAAATTACTTTTGATATTATTTTTTACTAATCGTTATTTAATTTCGTTGTTACCCGCTTGTGAGACTAATTCTTGCTTTAGGCGTCCATGGCTATAAGAGTTTAATGACCAATTTCAGTATGGTGTTTGTTTAAAGTGTGAAAAAAGAGCTAAACGAGATTGTGTAGCATGTTCCATATTACATTTTCGATATATTGTCATCCTAACAATCACCATATTTTGTTTTTGACATCCCTTACAATGCAATACTATAAATATTTATAAAGCTAAAACAGATACTCTAAAGACACGAAATATCTATCTTAATATTGTGTAGCCTTATAACAATACCGTATAATATAATAACCATATAAAATCCATATAACGATAGAAAAATAGCCATGCGAATCAAAAAATAATTTTCAGTGACATATGTAATGCAACAAACAATACAACACACGGCAGTCATACATAACACAGATGAGAAACAGATCCGCATGCTCTTATGCTAAAATATGCGTGGGCCGCACTGAGAGTAGGCTTAGGTTCCGATTTCCCCCAAACGTGCGTCATAACACTTGACGACAGTGACGTCGACGACCGTTTAAGGTTACGCCACATTGAAGGTCGTTGCAATATAAACGTCGCGCACGATTTCACGTGAATTCTTGTTAGCTTCATATATTTCTCTAGAAATGGAGGTCTTTTCGCTGTTTAACCTTTTTACAAGGGAATTTATTGTTACTTGAAACTTTACATTCCCTGTCTTTTTTTTTGTTTTATTCAATTTACCGTTTCGCAGCTGCGTTTGTATAAATCGTAACGAGCTTTTTTAAGTTTATTACGCTATTCTCACTGCGGCATTTTGTTTGATTTTTCTTGTTTTTAGTAGAACTTTGTTTTTGTCTTGTCACTTACAAAAAATAGTATTAATTGCTGGCCATTCTATTCATTGTATTATAATAATTCAAGCTTAAATGAAAAACAGTATTTATCCATATGTTTTCAATTATTTAATAAATTGGAGTTCAGTTTTCTAAGTCTTACCACGTATTGTATTGTAGGACTCCAAATATCTTCGTCTGATCATGAGTTTGTACTTTGCCAACATCGGCGGGCATACGGACGGGAAGATATCTTTTCAATACTACCGAGTATTTAAAGATTATAGAGATGGTTTAGACGTAGAGATGTGACGACCCCGACTGACAGATATTATTGCTAGTAATATAAGTCGCTGGATCACTCCACCAGAGCAATCGTTTAGACTATATACAGGTGCTATCGTGCAACGTATAGTCAGGGTTTGTAGCAGTGCCTTACCTTTTCATTAGGTTTTGGTCTCAGATCGTCCTGTTAGGTAAATCAACTTTGATGATTTTTTTTAAGAAATCTGTTGCTACCAACCAACCAAAAGCAAAAACCAAAAGCTAACTGATGATTTTTAGTTATAACGAATGATGTGTATTAAATTGATTTATGAGATTTTCATATTATTTGAATAATAATTTAAGCATATTAAGGTTATCAGATAATATTGTCACATTGGTAATGATGTAACATTACATAGAAACGTGAAACGTTGTAGTGTGACGCCAGTCGATATGTAGCAATGTGAAGTGCAATGATCGAGGGTACGCGATCGTTGTTTACCATTAGCAACAATGGTGTGACGACATTTGCCATGATGTAATACATTTATATATTTAGAAAATGATCGAATATTGTCCGTCGCGCTTCGTCTATCTATGATCTACTGACTGATCTACTATGTATATATTGCTATTAAAATAGCATTCGAATGTAACGTTGGAGGCGGATGATAGTATAGATGGTAAGAAATATACACATTGAAGGTGCGTTGTCAAACTAAGGCTAGGTAGGCTATGGACCAATGAAAATGTATGTGCCTTTAGCGTTAGTGCGCCGACTACAGTAACGACGGTATTTTTTTTATGACATTGGAAGGCAAACAAGCAGACGGGTTTCCTGATGGTAAGAAATTCCCGCCGCCTGGAGACACCAAAGGTGGTAATGGTGCGTTGCCAACCTGACGCCGGGATGTTAGGCCTCGAGCAAAAGCAAGTTTACCGGCTACCTTACCCTCCGAACCGGAACACGTCATGACATTATGGCGGCAGGAATAGGTAAAGCGGTGGTACCAATACGGGTGAGTCGCTGCGAAACTCTACCACCTAGTCAGATGTCACGGTGCTAGTGACGGCAAGCCTATGCTCGCCTTTAACGAGCTGCCTGGCACAGGAAGACAGATGTTCTATTCTTCAAAGGAGCTCGGACCAACACGGTGTATATGACAATAGTGAGCAATGGCTTAGAAGCAAGAAAATACCCTAGGAACACCACCTAGTCTGTCTGACTGATCTCGTGGAACAATCCAACAATCTAAACTTGTAGAAGAGGAAGAGGCGGGTGTCGTGATTCGACGTAATCAATTAAATTCTGTGTCATAAACTTCTAAGTTTCCCTTCAAAATAAGATTTCTTGTCTGCAAAGCCTTAAAATAAAAAAAATACGTGGTGGAGGCATTACTATTTTTGGCAGGATTTTAGTTTACGTTTGCAGATCTACTGACCATCTTATTCACCACGTATAACGACAATTGCAAGCTTTGACGCTGTGACATCAAGAAAAGGGAAGACAGTGACTAATAATAATGACTCATTAGCCAACAAGTAGCGTTACCAAGTAGCTCATTGGATTGTCATTCAAATTGTTTCCTTGGCGGAAGTAATGCTGTGCAGTTTACAGATCAATAACTGTTGCGACATAAATAATTGCAATCGTACTTTTTACATCACAGCTGGAGTTTCTGTGAAGGCGGTTCTTTGTGCTAGAAAAAGTGAAGTAATCTCGTAGGTAATTATATAGGGTATTCCATAAAGGGAGTCTGTCAAATTGGACGATATAGGTCTGCTACGCACGCCCTGAATGGTGTTCCGTTTTGGCGGGGAGTTACCAATACCAATACCAAAACTCCCTGCCAATACGCCTACGCAATAAGCCTAACACAGTAGCCGTTTTAAGTTCGTAAAACACTTTTAATATGTTTGGTGTCTTTGCGGACGTGTATGCCTTACTGTCAGATCCACACATAATATGACAAATTGATTTTTTCTATCACATCAAAAATAAACAAAAGTTGCGATAGGACTTTTCATGGAACGTTTTTGTTTATTTGGACAATAGTATGTTTATTAAATTGAAAACTCATCATGGCCATCACATCATTACTATAACTTCAGGAGTAGTACCTAATCTTGAGAACCCTTTGAGATACAAGGATTAAAAATATTTTATCGGTAATTGTTGGAGCTCAATCAAAATCGGTGCAGTAGTTTCTGAGTTTGTACCGAATCGTGAGAAGAGATTTTCAATTTATCAATTTAATAATTGATGTACCTACTTAGATACATTTTCGTTAAAAACGTATTGCGCATTCGGGGCTATTGTTTTAAAATGCGCACATGAGTTTGTTTAATACGTAATTATCGATAAACATTTCTATTCTGGTGCGATTGTTTCAGGAAAAATATAATACACGTTGATTTAATACGATACTGCGGCGGAATTTCTGAGAACCAGGTGGGCTCAAGTGCCCCAGTGGCGACGGCGGGTTATCATACCTATTACTATGAAATTGTGTTCCGGGAACTTTGTGTACCTTTGTTCACTTTTAATGACACCAGTATAAACATTTGATTTTGTTATTCATAGATTGTGCTACTCCTTTTTTAGACTAATGCATTCTGTTCCTGTATTTAAACAACTTTTACTTCTAAGGGTTAAAACGTAACATTTTTTTTTATAGTTCGACGTCAGTTTGATAATTTGATGTTGGGTTGGGCTTTTTTTGTAAATAATTTCAGTTCCTTTTCCTTTTTCAATACCCTTTTTGTATAATAAAAGTAAAAACCTAAAGTATCGAACTCAGAAAAAACTATTTTTATAGCCTTGAACAACTTTTAAAAGTGTAAGAACTCGTAAATAAGTAACTTTTGATCAGATATTTAGCCCGTCACACACGTAGCTATAATATATTATATTAATATGCCGCTCTATACTATATATTATAGTAAGCGACTACACACGGAGACGATGCTATAATTTATATTTTGCCCTCCTCATTCATTAATGGTCGGCCTAGCGTTTGCACGCGTTTTGTAATAAAGGGTGCTTTGATTACTAATTTAACAAGTGAATATGAATTCAACAAGTACATGGTTATTGGATTTAATTGACAGTTCTTCAGAAGACGATTAATATCCAGTAATATGTATTAATGTGCGATAATATATTCGTTGGTGGCATCATAGAAATATATGTTATAGTTGCGTGTGTGGTCGCTTGAATGTTTGTATAGAAAATATATTGTAATATGACTTGCTATAGTTCATATTAATATATATTAGAGCTACGTGTGTGACGGGCTTTATGGTTAAAACGCATAGTAACATTTTTTTTATAGTTTGACGTCAATTTGAACGTTTATGTTGCTTTATTGCATTACTATTGTTTAACTTCACATCGACAAGTAACGTGAATTTAATTATTTTAATAGAAAATATTGCTTTCAATTTTTTTTTGACTTTCTCTGTAATTGGAACGCTGAACATTTTTTTTTCTTTTTCCAGGTAAGATATGATTTATACTCCATGCGAAGGATTCAGAAATAAAGGACCGGTAAGGCACCTATTTTACTGAATTTGTTAAGTTTAAAAATAAACACTGTCGTAGCTATGTTCGTTATTTTTAATATTGTTGTAGATTGTAGGTAATATTGCGAGACAATTATAAGCTGACGGATTAATTGATTATGACGATGACTTTGCCGTCTTACTATACTATATATATATATATATATATATACTATACTATATATATAAGTATTACTATACTTTTATGTACTACTCTTAGTTTAGTTACTTACTTACTTACTCTAGTTACTACTCTATATTCATACATATTATAAAATCATAAAACTACTGTAAATTGAAGTGATTGCAGAAAATAAAATTAGATATTTTACAGGGTTGTCCCCCTAACAAGTCAATTTTTTTCTTTTAAGTCGTTAATTTTTTTTAATACTCGACGTTTAAAGTCAATAATAGACAGCATTCCATTTTTTCTGATCATTTTTTTGAAAATTTAATATGAGCGAAAAAAGAAAAGAACGATGCAGGATTTTAAATTTTTACCGTTTTTATTAATAAACATACGCTTAAGTACACAAAGGTTCAACCTGCTAATATAGTATTTTAACTTAAAATTACTCTTTAGCCTTTGTTCATCAATGGGACAGTTAGTGTATTATTGCCACGAGCAAAGTCGCGGGCGTAACCATATAAATAAATATTTAGTTGTTTAAACTACTTTGTCGTTACGTGCCTTGAGACGTGAGGCTAGACGTTTCGTTAACAATGACTCATAATTTGCTAATGAACGTTCAGGTAATTGACATGTCGGTTATTTTTATGACCTCAGAGTGATGGAGCAAATCATCGTATTTTTTTATGTGAGTCTCAACAACTAAACAAACTAGCAAATCGGTCGTGTGATGGTAAGTGATCAGTGATTCCCGCGTCATTTCCAACGCGATTGAATTTTGTGATACTATTTCAAGCCCGGACCAACACTTCCCCATGTTGGTCCGGGATCCTTTGTAGAATAGACCATCTGCCATATGCATTCGGCCTGTAAAAGGCGAGCATAGGCTTACCATTACTAACACCGTGATATTTGACTAGGTGGTAGAGTTTCGCAGCGACTCACCCGGATTGGTACCACCGCCTTACCTATTCCTGCCGCCATAACGTCATAACGTGTTCCGGTTCGGAGGGTGAGGTAGCCGTTTATCGGCTCGAGGCCTAAAATCCCGGCCTCTGGTTGGCAACGCACCATCACCAATTTGGTGTCTCTAGGCGGCGTGAATTTCTTACCATCAGGAAATCCGTCTGCTTGATGCCTTCCAATATCATAAAAAAAGTATCTTCTTTTTATGATATTGGAAGGCAAACAAGCAGACGGGTTTCCTGAGAGTATTGAGTGCTAAGTGTCGTTAGCCTTGCAAGTCCTACCTAGCTTCCTCCACACTCGTTAGTCGTTCCATACAAAATTGTTAAAATCAACACTATCTACAGGTAGACATTCTACGACCATATCACTCGGATATAATCTGAGGGTGGTATCAAGAGCCTCCGAAACCTGCGTGTTTGTATGAAAAGGGTAATGAAATTAAAGGAATCCAGACAGGTTTGTCAGGATAGTGAGGTCTGGCACTCGATACTCTCTACCTACTCCGTATGTGTGAACACTATCTGCTATCAGTAAGATCACGTGTTGTAGTTGTTAAATTAACGAAATACTAATTCATGTTATGTGAGGTAAAAAAATAAGACTTATTTATTAGAACAAGGCATAGCAAATCTGACGATATGTGAATGTAGTAATATAATGAAACATTTGATTTAATTAAATAGTTAAAAAAAAATGAGTTTGAGTTGATATCATTTACGATATGACGTTAAACTCAGGCATGCATTAATAAAATGTTTGGCCTTCCGGATAGTAACGCACCGGTATCAACTAAAGGAACTGTCGGCAAAACGACAGTCATGAGTGGAGCGGTCTTGGCTGCTATAAAATATAAAAATATTCACATTACATACATATATACATGTACAGTAATATCATAATGATAACGCGTATTTTTGAGTGACACAGTTATTTATATGTATCTATACCTACTTGAGTGTTCTACTTATATCATACATTTAAAATATTGCACAACATTATGCAATGTCCGAAAAATATAAAACGGCTATTTTTCAACTGTTTTTTACTACTTTTTAATGAAACATAATAGTGAACAATCACACAGATTTCCTGACGGTAGGAGACAACCGTGAGCTACAGACACCATAAAAGTTATTGGCTCCGCGCTCTCCTGTGGCCGGGATGTTAGCTTACTATAAATTAGCGAGTACTCTTCTCTATGCCTGGACAAGATACACAAATTTATCTAACCCCTAAAAATATGCAAATTATATCAACAACCCTATCTTATATCCATCGGATACTAATCTGTAGGGTTACTTGAATCTCGATTTCATGCTAATTGAAAATTGGTATCGGATATGTCATTTTAGGTATTCTTGAAATCGGTACTAGCGGATGTTTATTATGTCGTACATTTATTTTTGACAGATTAACTAATTCTGTGAAATAATGTATTCTCTATATTATTGACTAAAATGTTAAGAATTCGCTAGTATTGTATTGTATTCAAGAGTACCAAAATGACATGTCCGATTTCACTTTCCAATTTGCATTCTATCGAGATTCAAGAGTAATTACCCTAAATCGAAAAATATGTTGGTCACAGCTTGCAGTTAGCGACATTTTATTTTGAACAATTCTTATCTCGGCGTTGACGTCGATTATTTTCAAGTGTCAATGGAATGTAAGATAGCAGTGTCTTTATCTCAGGCATTTGTCACGTTCACAAAAATTTAAAAAAGGTGCTGCTGTGTTGAAAGTTCATACAAGGTGTAATGTAGGCGTTAGTGCGATTAAAGAAAAGTATCTATACGTCTTTATCCCCGAAGAGGAAAGCAGAAGTATAACCATCTTTATCATATTCTAACGATTTTATGGGATTGGGATCTTCTAATGATTACATTAACTTATTGCCTATTGTAACCAAAGCTGATATAAACACGTTGCTTTTTTTAGATTTCAGTACGTGAATCATCTACCCTCCAGCTGTTACTGAACATTGCTAGCACTGACGTTAATGACTGTAGAGATAGGTAAGGCGGTCTATGAGTATTTAGTGGGATAAACGTTGAATTGATAAGGTTACTGATAGGGTTATACTAACATTGAATCCAAAAACCTTCGCCCTATCTAATAGAAAACAGGACGTGAACAGGACATTATACTTTCCCTCTCCAAAGTTGCATTCAGTTGCACTCTTCAACAGGATTCTAATCATAAGTCTGAGTTAGATGGCGACAGTGGATAAGGCTCACTGGAATGCGAGATATCCTATCAAACAATACGGACTGTTGACAATGTGACGGCGTTGAGTCATAACGGTTTATCAAGTAGCGCCACTCCTTGTCTCGTACTTGGAAATGTTGCGCACTGGCCAAACGCTATCAGGCCAATCAATGATACCGCCATAGGCGCGTAGAAAGCGCAACGTCATCCTGCCTTACCTCACGACAAATTGTTTGTTTCTTGGTGACTTGGCTCTTAAGTCGCCAGTGCTCTCTGTAGGTGCTAAAGACGCAAAACCAGGCTCAGTAGGCGTTTGCCCCGCCGAGTTTCCCCCGATTCGGGTGACACGACCACCTCCATTGTTCTTAATATTTTTGAGTGGCGTTTGCCCCGCAACTTTTTTTAGGGACTGTAACATCATCTACATGATGAAGTATTACAACTTTTTGATTTTCTTTATGGTTAATAAGTTCGGTTATTAAATAGATATTATATGTAATTAAAATAAATACTAGAACCCGACGTCTCTTTGGCCATGCCAGTTTATTTCCGACTTAAGTACTAAAATAAAAAATGTTTTTATTTTAGTACTATAAATTATCTTTATTTTAGTACCAAAACTAATTCTCAAAACTACCACACTCATTCGCTCCAAGATCCAGCGAAAGAAACTCAGCGGTAATGTATTTTTTCTTATAAATCTGATTTACAAAAGTATGTTACATGTATAATTATTGATTTGTAGATATTGTTATGAGGAGCAATTAATCCCAAGCATTTCAGCCTACTAAACATTTTGAAATCTTACAATAACCCTTACCATGCAATTTAAATTTAATACATTTTTTAAATGTAATAAAAATTATGTCTTAAATATGCTCGTTTATTTTTATTTATTGTAAAGTAAGTAAGTAAATCATGTAGCGCATATCACATCTGGCGTGCAATGTGGCGCACTAGTGAAACGTTATCAGTGTAATCGGTGATACCGCCATCAACAAACGAAAAGCATCACGTCATTTTGCCCTACATCATGATAAGTTTTTATTTGAAAAAACAATCTGAGGATTAATCAGGCGCCAGTGTAAACAGGTTAAGGACACAGTACAAAGTTACCGTCGCCTCGTCATTATTACTCGCTTCCTATATTTTGGTGCAAAGCAATTATTGACATTCATCAGCAGAAACGCGCAATATTTGTAACATTTGCCTCGTTTATACGTACGCATACGCATCTTTAATTTAACGCTAACGAATTTAGAAAAAACAATTTTATATCGCCATTCCTACCTTCTGAGGATGGTCGTGACTAAAAACAGTGCTGCGTGTCGGGCTGGAGTCTTCTTATAGTGGGTCTCTGATATGCATCTTTATACACCATGCATTGCCGAAAATAGGAGAATAAGAATATATTCCTCTTCAGTACTGAAGAGTGTAGGCGATCTACGCATTGCGACTGCACGAACTTGCATAAGACCACACTGCTTTTACTGCCAAATTGCTGCTAGACCTTGCTTTTCTTCAATCAGAGCGACGTCTCGCTCTACTTCTTCCTTTGCTACTTGCATTGCGTGTTAATCATTACAATCAGGAAGCAACGGAAGAAGATGCTTAAATCTGTATTTTAAATAAGTCAGATAAAATTGGTCCAGTAATAAAAAAATACGGAAGCTTCCTTACATACCTACAGGTAGCTAAACCTACTTGTACCGTTTACTTGTTGTAACATGTATCGATAAGTTTTATTATATATACACGTGTTTTTGTTACATTAACTAAATAATAGCGTTTGTTTCTAGGCGACTGTTTATATTATCGTTTATGGTTTGCTATCTTACGATAAATAAATATCGATCTTTTGTATCACGAGACCGCGCCGTGGCCGAAGTCTGATCGGTGCACCTGCCCTTTGTAAGGGCACCAACTGTTATCTCTCTACATAATGTTATTTTGACTGTTCTTTGTTTTACTCTATACTATCCTATTAATATTGTAAATTGTGAAAGTATGTCTGTTTGTTTGTTTGTTTGTTTATTACTCCTCGCGTAACCGATTGTTGATTGAACCGATTGTCTTGAAATTTGTTACACACAGAGTCCAGGTACTTTGGACTATCACATAGGATAGTTTTTTTTATCCCGAAATAATGTTCCTGTGAGACCACGCGGGCTACAGCTAGTTTTTGATAATAGTTTACACATTAGAGAAATGATAGTTAAAGAAATGTGGAGTAAGATGATACTACATCAAGCATTATTTTCCATTGTGATATGTATAATAAATAAAATAACCAAGTGCGAGCCGGACTCACTTATGAAGGCTTTTGAAGAATCGATTATCTAGGGATACCCAGTATTTATACTGTTTATGTTTGATTTTTTTTCATATTAGTATGATAGCAAAGAATACGTATACCGAGATGTTTCGACTGTGTAGCCTTAATAGTTTGGGAATAAAGAGGCTGTGACGTACGGACATGCAGAGGGTTATGTTTTACGTAATTCGTTTGCAGAATCCTAAAACTGCTACATTCAAAGACGTGTATGTTTTTTTTATTATTAAAACACAACTAACGTGATTAAAAGCATATTGTCTGATTATAACAACACATAACGCCTATTTTACCATCTTACGTTTACCATTTTTTAAAATACTTATTTGTCAAACCAACAAAGGTTAGATGTACCTTTTTGACCGACTTTTATTTCAACTTTGAACGGCACATGGTAAAAAAAAATTAAATTAGTAAAATAAGTAAAATACCAATATATACAAACAATATAGCGAATATAGTGATTCTTGGTTTGGGCCTGTACCATTATAATATATATAACCATTATTTCATGAATCGTCATTCCGTTGTTTGTTTCTGAAGTGTGAGCACCGAAAATAAAATTCTCACAACTAAAAAAAACACACCAAATTTACTTATACATTGCTCGTCCTGTAAGAGCTCCCTCCTGTATCAAATTTCTTATGCATTTAATTGTAAAATTGGTAACATTTTTAACCCTTAAATACGACCGGAAAGAGCGGATATTCAACATTACAAAAACGTTACGATAACAACAGGTGTTCGGTTCTTTAGCCCCGGCATCCGGCCGAGAGACTTTGTAAAGAATGTTATTCCTTTTGTAACATCTTATGAAATAAAAAAACACTTTCCCTTTCAACTCGGCTCCTTCTCAGAATTAATATAATTGCTTGGGAAAATTTTATGTTTTCGCGGAGCCCGTGAAACAACCGACATAATGGCTAATTAAGTTTTTATATTAAATTCCTGAATTCAAACATTTTGTTAATATGTTGTTCTTTTTTTTGAGAAATTTCGACATTGCAACAATGTAGTTATGAAGGTTTTAATTATACTTACTGAACATAAATTTTAATATTATAATTCGAAAGTGTGTTGCTTTTTGGTAATTTGTTGTTTGTCCTTGTTTCAAGAAGTATGGGACCTTACATGTATTTATTTTAAATAATGTTCACCGAAAAATAATTTTGATAACTGAAAAAGACGATACCTACACAGCTGGTTTGCTTACGGGATGTATTGTAATTTAGGTAGAATTTCATTTGGATATTTAAGTAATAATTTACGTTGGGCTCGCCTCGGTTTACGATCGCGTCTGTGGTCTAGCGGTCCGGCATCGGACTTGACTTCTTGAGGTCCCGGGTACGAAAAAAAAAATTAGAAAATGTATGTTTTCAATTTTCTAATAAAAATTACAATGCCCGGGATAGGACATGTGCCCGGTTTGCGATAGACTGCCACCTACCACATTGTGGGACTTAGTTGGGACCGTTGTTTAGTTTAGGCATTACGGTAGATGCTTAAACCAAAATAATTTCAATAATGCACTGTCTTAAAGCTCAAACTTAGACTTAACTTCAAACATTATAATGCCACAATCGCGGAAAAGACCAAGAAATATGTAATTAAAAATCCTATTAATTAATAAATAAATTTAAATAAAAATGAACGCGAAAAAATATAACTAAATGCGAAAGTTTGTGTCTTTGTTTGTTACTCCTTTACACAATAACGGTTGAACCGATTTTTATAAAATTTGGCACACACATAGACGGTAACGTGGATTAACACGTAGTTTTTATCCCGGTCAAATGGCTCCTATTAATCTCGCGGCCTACTGCTAGTTTGGATAGAAAGTAGGCAATGAAAAAGTCATTGTTAAAGGGTAAGTAGGTACCTAATTATTATTGTTGTGTATTCTAATCAACGAGCACGACACTTATCTCTATGGCGACAAATATCTTCGTAACGATATAAACTGGTTCAATACGTTCAGGAATGTCCACGAACCGGTGCTGACGACAAGATAACGATTAATTATTATTTATATGCTATAATAATTATTTGGATTTCAATGATAGTGTTCTGAAATGGGCGCGAAATGTATACAGCGTATTTACCGTGGCGTTTATCACGTTCACAAGTTGGGCAAGTTTTATTCTTATATCTATACGGATAGTCATTGTCAAACTTTAGCATAACCATCATAAAAATATTTAAATGAAACTGTTCACACTGGTGGGTCTAATATGACCATGTAGAACTAACCGGGTTAAATTTATCTTCATTTTGATAAATAAATGTATTGAATGAAAATATTCATAATCGATCTCGTACATATCGTATATCTGTACGATATTTTGTATATATAACAAACTTTGTTAAAATTACGCCAGGCGTTCCGTCATTTCTTTGGTATTGTACAAGAACGGAATTCTTGATAGCAGAAATACGTGGGGTCTATGGACGGTAAAAGTGGTATGTAGCCATTATGAGACGAAGTTTTAAGCCTTACGGAAACACCTACTTCTACTACCAACTATGTACTACCTCCTACTTTATATTTTATCCTCCTAAATAAATTGATTCAGTAGGAATAGGTTAAATGGTAGGTACTGAAACGAGCGAGTTAAATGTGGATCCAGAAAGAGCATACCTATTGTTAATTAATAATAATATGTAATATAATGGTAGAGGGGTGGGTTAAGTTAATAAATCCCTTATTATTAATGTACAGAAGTTGTACCAATTTCTTTTGTTGTTGAAATTTAGGAATATCGTAAGGTGCTTCTGAAATATTATAGTAATTTTACACACATACATTTTTATTTTACGTACGTACATATATTCACATTTTTTAATTCAAATTCAAGTCCCTTACGGGGTAGGCAGAGAGTATCGAGTGCCAAACCTCACGATCCTTGCAAACCTGCCTGGCTTCCTCCACATTCATAACCCTTTTCATATAAACATGCCAGTTTCCGAGACTCATGATACCACCTACAGATAACACCCTAGCGATATATAGTAATTTTGTTTTAGGAAGGAAGGAACTAAATTATTATATTAATGCATTTCAGTCTAGACCCATCGGTGTGTTCTAGTTTAGAAGGCACTGCAGCCTACTTAATTTTTGTAGTTGACTTTGAAGCACATTATTAGGAAATCTGTCTGTCTATTCTGAATGTTTGTGCCGGGCCTTATGTAATTAAAAAAGTAGCTCAGGCTCACGGTTTAAATAGTACTTAGACTTAGGATCGCTTGCACGTTCCTGGGTTTAATATTTAACTCTGACTTAAATCTTTTAACAGGGATTAAACCTCTTTATATTTGACAGTTTAACTCGTAATTGAAGTAACCTAGGAACACGCAAGTGGCCCTTAGAGTTGCTTGCCGGTTCTATAATTAATTATTTAACTCCGAGTTTTCGTCTAACATAGGGTTAAATCAATATAGTTTAACCCATTATTAAATTTAACCCCGGAATATATAAGCAGCCCTTAGTGATTTAGTAGTCGTTTCACCAACTTGATTTGTGAAAATATTTGACTGCTGTTTCGTATAATAAATGTACGGATGGTAGATATTTGCATTTAAAACATTCGAACCTCTTCTCATTAATTTAAATGCAATGCCAACTGTTTTAGCTGTTTACAGCATCTTCAAGTCTGTAAATGCTATTTTTAACTAATAGGGAATAGTGTATTTATGCAAACATCAACAATGAAGTTCTTCCAAATGCCGATTATGAATTTTGTTGAATTATTCCTCTGTGAGGTAACTGCATATATTATGACGTACATATGCAATTTGGAAACGTAAACTAGACGGAGATGCCCGCGGGAAAGTTTTCAGACATGTCCGCCGGACATCGCTACTATAGATCTGTGTTATATTTGTTTGTGTAGGACCACTGCAGGCAATCTAGTAAACTTGACTGGTTGTAGTAGAGACGTCAGACGGACATGTCTTCAGGCTTGCCTGTGAGCATGTTAATCTAGTGAACTCCCCGTATCAACGAAGTGTCAAATGATAGTTTGCACGGTTGCTTGCGGCTTCGTAGGCTTATCTTCGCTAACATCGTGACATCTGACTAGGTGGAAGTAAAATCCCGGCTTCAGGTAACGCATCACTACCACCTTTGGTGTCTCTAGGCGGCGTGAATTTCTTACCATCAGAAAATCCTTCTGCTTGTTTGCCTTCCAATATCATAAAAAAAGATTTGTAAGAAAGGCAATGACGATGTTGTTAATCTTCTTTGTAAATTGAATAATGTTCAATTGTTTATGTACATATTACATAACGCATTTAATACGCAATTCAGTTATCGATTACTTTGTTGAAATATTTAATTGTTACATTGCAAATACTCACATACTCGTATTACACAATATGTTGATTTCTTTTCCAATAAACGTAAAGTTGGCGTCAGCTAAACAGCATTTAATCTAAGACGTTGTATTTTAGTGTGGAATTTGGTAACCGTACCCGTGGCTTATTATCCGTAACTCTAGCCTACGTCACAACAATGACGTAGTAATTAATACGCATCGCTATTTAGTATGTAAATATGTTTTTATTTACGACCTAACACTGCCTCGTATAACATAATTATCGTAAATATACCCCTTACAATACTTTCGAAGTAATGCAAGTAAGTCAGATATTTGCGAGGAGTCAGGATTATTTGACATTCGACAATGAAAAAGTAAACTTTTATTCTGTTCTTTCTATTAACTTATTATCGAACAAAGCAGAAAAGGCCTAAAAAGCAAACTTTGCAAAGTTTAATAGAGATGTAATCAGATTGAAGTTAAAACTTGCAAGGTTGTGGATCTGATGCAGATCTGAAAGGCTTTTTTTACTTACGTAAAATAAGATTTTTTAATAAATAATTTATATTGAATCCCCCTGTTGGTCCCTGTCCTCAGTGTAGAATAGAACATCTGCCCTCCTGACTAGCAGCTCTCTAGTTTTGCGGAAATTCTTTTAAGATACATAAAATGCTATTATTTATCCTGTGAACTTAGGCAAATCTGCAAAAAACTAGATAAAATAATAATCAGTGTAGCAAAAAACTGTAATCTATTTTCACATCACAATATGCTGAATAAGCCGCGGATACTATCTGGCATTTTGTAAGTAAAAAATATGTGTCTTCACGACCAAATCCTTGAATTATTAGGCTACCAATGCACTAGCGAATATTATATTATATCTATAAAAAATCATACAAATTAGAAACCTATTATATCTATATGTTTCCGCCAAGCAACAAGATACTTTAAAACTAAAGCTCAAACGTAGTATCTAGTCTGTCCCACGGCGATATTTAAATAATGATTATCTTGTGAACCTTGAAATAACTCAGTTGCTACACATTTGTTTATGAGTTTAAAGTCTTTTAATGAAGTATTTATTCAAGGGCAAGACGTCGAACACCAAAAACATCTCATAGACGGGACACCTGTCTCTAGGGAAACTGGTTTCCCCGTTTGTCGGGAGCGTGTGAATGGGCGAGATAAATCTTCTCATATATCTATACTGGCCTCGGATGATATATATCGTAGGGGGCGCACATAACAAAACTCGTCAAAACTAGCGCGAAATGTTAGCTATACAAGGTATATATTGATTGGACAAGAGATTAACCAGGCATTAGTTTAAAAAAATCTCTTGCTGGCGCTGTCTTTCAGGTACCTATCGGTTATATTTATTACTTTTGACACAGATTTATTAAGTGTTTGTATTTTTTTTATTAATTTACGGGGATTCATGAATGATATTTGGATTTGTTATGAATATAGTTTTGACTGGTGTTCCGTTTGCGTTATTATTACTTAATAAGAATATGTATATATACATATTCTTACATATTTTTATTTTTAAATTTATTATTTAACAGATATCCCAATGTGATACTCTTTTTACTGAATCGTTGTTTGTGGTCAGGGTGATAAACTGAGAAAATTCCGCAGAACACGTGAACGCACAACTGCCCCCAGTACACTACTGCCTCTTGAATCTCTGACCCCTGACCCAGGAATGTACTGGTGCCTCTAGAAGTTGGATGAAACTCTCCACCATTATTCTATTATTAATTTATTATTATGACTAGAATGACTAGAGTTATTGTTCTTCTTTTGATTAAACTTAATTAAACAAACAGTAAATTTTACTGAAACCATTTCTTTTAAATTCGTACTCAAATCATATTAAAATGTTTTATTTCTAATATACCGAAATATGATAAGATTCTTGCCTAATTTGGATATTCTTGCCACTATTTTTTATTTACGAGTATAATATATCATTTATACGCTCCTTGCATTTTTATCATATATTTTTCCACTATCTTTAACAAGATCCTTGGGTATAGGATTATTATCATATCTACAGAATTGTTAATAATTTCCTATGAGTACCTATTCAAACTGGAAAAATGTACAAATCTTAATGTTAACTTTGATAACTGTATTTTGCAACTTGTGTTTTAATACATGCGCGCTCTACATTGATAAACACTCTAAGAAACTGGTTTTCTTATAGTTTTCTGGTACATAGGTATTCAGTATGCTTTGTATACGCGTTTTTATTTTGCGCTCGGCAAAAACCTTAATTATTACCTGTTTATTGCAAGTAAAAACATACTTTGTGTTAAATATGGCTGCAATTTAAATATTATAAGTCAATTGTTTTTATACACCTTAAAGTATAGAAATGTATAAAATGTAAATGTATCCACACTTAGAGGAGAACGTATAATATATATTTTTTTTTCATTTTTAGTGATTTGACGAGCACTAAATATAAAGTTGTGTATTGAATATTTTTTAAGAACAGATTTCTCAAAAAAGAAAGGCCAATATACACAAACGAAGCTGCGGACAGCAAATAATGTTTAATACTTAATTTAAACGAAACGTACACTATAGGTAGGACGTTGAACTTGTGAATGAAAACGGCTTAAAACAATGTAGGTATATGATTTTGATTCGCTTTTATGTTTGTAATAAAAATGCAATGGCTAGGTGCAGCCGCTACAGAGTGAATCATGATCGAAGTGCATAATGTTATTGTACCTGCGGGCATGGCATCGACATCATTTTGCGTGATGGCGCCGTGACACGATTCGTACGAAATTTGAATGAAACTTGAATTTGGTATTAACGAAATAAACCAGCGTTCCTAACCCCTTTTCTTTTTTTTTATGTTATAGGAAGGCAAACAAGCAGACGGATTTCCTGATGGTAAGAAATTCACGCCGCCTAGAGACACCAAAGATGGTAATGGTGCGTTGCCAACCTGAGGTCAGGATGTTAGGCCTCGAGCAAAAGTAATTTTACTGGCTACCTTACCCTCTGAACCGGAACACGTCATGACGTTATGGCGGCAGGAATAGGTAAGGCGGTGGTACCAATCCGGGCGAGTCGCTGCGAAACTCTACCACCTAGTAAATCTATAAGAGTTTCTTGGTATGAACCGTAACAATTTGAAACTGCTAACACATTTTTTTACCGGGAGATTTAATAATCGATACACATGATTTTGCTTACTTTGGGTTAGATTTAAGTTATATAATTTGTCCAGGGATGTTAAATAATATATTTTTAGGAATCATTTTCCACGGACTATTGTTACGTTTCTCTTTTATGTACAAACTGTTTATATATCGTCTTATAGCCGCTCACTGATAGTAAATTTGAAATGCGGTAGGTAGGAAGAGGTAGGTAAAGATACAACTAGGGCAACCATGAGTAGCCAATGACATCAAATCCTACAATATGATATAGGCAAGCCTGGCACATATTCAATTCCTGGCATCGTTATATCAATAACATAAATAATGAATCGTATGTGTTGCTAAGCGCATAACTTCCGAACGACTGGATTGCTATGCCTAATTCTTTTTGTATTATATTAGGTATTGTCATGAGATGGGTCTTATGAAAAGAAAAATCGGAAAAATTGCCGAGAAAATGGGAAAACAATACTTTATTTTTTCTCGTGCAAACTGAACGGGTAGAACGAAGTTCGCTGGGACAGCTAGTTTCAACACATTTTCGTTTAGTTACCCGAGCTAGTACCGTACCGAGATAGTAGGACTAAGAATATAAAATGAAGACAGTTACCACCTCTTTAAAAAACAAAACTGTCCACTCAATTACATAGATACTTATTTTACACTGTCATCTATTTTATTAGATAAATTCCTTACTCTTTCCCTTCAAAATTTACATTTCTCCATAGTTTAACCTACTACGTTTTTTAACCACTACGTTTTTTATCCACTTTATTCTTTCTATATCTCTACATCGCACAGAATTCCGCTTCATTTAATATTCAGTCTTAGGCGTCTCTGGGATGAGCACCCTTCCCACATAAAAATCTCAAAGTACGAGTAACTTCTCCTTTAACCATATCCAACGTTTACTTCTCACACTTAGATCACACTTTTGATTCAGATTAGGTCTTATCTCGATTATTTTTCTTTTGCCCCACTATTTACTGTTGTATGGCAGGTAACAGATTAAGCTCGCTTTTTGTAGACCATGTTAAGTTGCCACTATGTTTAAATAAGTTTGAATAAGCATATCCGTCTTATTGTACAACAAAAGGTGTCAATTCTAAATAAAAGAGTACATCCCATTGTATGTACGAGGTGGGGAAACGATGTGATTCCCCGCAATGGTCGCGTGGCACGAGCCGTATGAAAGAAGCTGGGATAGGTACACCTTCCTCTGTGTATTAAATTGATCGCAATGTTGTAACACGTCGTGTAAATACAGTTGTCTCGTGAAATTTCGTGTTTGTTACGCAACGAATTGGAGCCATCCATCTGGGATATTTACATACGTTTTCCCCCTGATTTTAGTATTTCTTTTAGGGAAATGTTAGAAATTTTATGCAAAACTGTTACCCCCTTACTAATAAAACTTACGCGCCCGTTGATCTAGTGTGTTACTTCACTTTTGATCAAGGGAGAAGCAGGTTTTGTTAGTAAGGGGGTTAATGTATTTGGAATACTATATGTTCAATTTTGAATTATTGATCACGAGGTACGACTACAAAAGAAATATGAAATCATCTGATCTAGTTCTTTATTAAGTGCAAATCTATAACGGGATTTTAGTATACGCTGGAAGAATCGTGATGAACCTACATAATAATTTGGGAATTTCACTATAATAACAAAAAATAATATACAATAATTACTGAACAAAAAGTAGATTTGCCCTTTGTGTTGGGTGCGTTTATGGAATTGTCCATTTTCCATACATGAAAGTACCTAGGTGATACTACAACAAAACCATTATTATTGCAGTACGTTCATTGTTATTTTGTGTAGCATAACAACCGACTATGACTTATTGTTAAGAAACGCGTAAACCGTCATAAACTCCACGTGTATGATAAAGCTGCGTCCACGCGCGTGGAAATACCTTACGTTGACGTTGTACTGTGTTGCTAATGACGTTTTCTCTGATTATTTCAACACTTTTATCGGTGCTGCCAACTACGTATTTTTAATCGAGATAAAATGTAGCCTCTGTAACTATGGGTTAATAAATATACAATACTCGCCCGGTTTGGTACCACCACCTTACCTATTTCTGCCGCCATAACGTCAAATGCCGGTAAACTTACTTTTGCTCGAGGCCTAACATTCCGGCCTAAGGTTAACAACGCATCATTACCACCTCTGTTGTCTCTAGGCGGCGTGAATTTCTTACCATCAGGAAATCCGTCTGCTTATTTGCCTTCCATTAACATAAAAAACACTTTTCATATTCCAAGATAGGGCTGATTTAATTGCGTCTTATAGATGGACATTAAAAAGGAGATATTATATCTTTTTTCACTTTGAATGTTTGAATGAATGTTTGTAATTGTTTTTTAATGGAATTGATTTAATGATGCGTTGCCAATTCAAAGATGGGACGTTAAGCCTTTTTGGTAAGTTTATCAGCTACAGTACCTTCCAAACTGGAACGAAAGTGATATTATGGCGACGAGAATAGGTAAGACAGTAGTTTCATTCTGAGAGAATCCTCTTAAAAACTCTGCCCTTCGGATTAATAAACATAGACTAAAGAAAGAGTAAACTTAAGTTGATATTCTAGTTAGTATCGGAATATGATAAAGACTGTAATACGTGGTTGAACCTTGGAGTGAAATGTTTCGTATAGCGACTAACTTCGCTTTGGATTAAATCTTTAAGTTTAAAATAATTTAGCCTGTAACAGAAATGTTATGTTTACACTAATTTATTTTTATAATAGTGTCGCACACGTTTGAAATATTTTCTAATTCCAATATTAAATCAGGACGATGACTATGTTAAAAACTTAAAATAAATTTCGCTTCAACCCTAATAATGTATGACATCCGCTACGGCTCCTGTGCTGTATATATAACAAGGGTAACTATAATACCGTATTAAGACGCAATTGTGAACTCGACTTAAGCTAGTTATTGTCGGGAATACCCAGAGCTGGCGCCGCGATATAGCGTGACTTACTTATTCAATCACACGCGAAACTAATGGTTCTGCCTGTGAAATTAAACAGGGACCAAGTTATTTAATGAATGAGATGACGGATGTGTTGCCGGTTCTTTTGTCATTTTATCACTAAATTAACAATCACTTGGGTTTTTAAAGTTCTTAGCACTCCCTCACGAAGGGATCGGGACAATTAGTTGTCACCGCCGGGATGTTAAATATTCACAATAATTTTTATTGGGTGTTTTTGTAATTCGTCGAGTGCAGACCTCGTCCGCTTGTAAAATAGTTTAAAATTTATAGTTAAGTAGCTGTTACCCGCGGCTTCGCCCGCGATAATTTGAGACGTAAGCTGTCTTATCCTTCAAGTGAGGTCAAACAGCACACAGTGTGTAAATTTGATTGAATCGGTTCGGTAGTTTGGGAGTTCATCGCGGACAAACAACGTGACACGTAGTTTATTTATATTACTAGCTGCCTGTTGACTGTTCCGTCTTCGCACGGGTGGTAATTCTTTTGATCCTGAACTGAGATGTAAGCTTTCCTATTTTTCAATTTGGATCAAGCTGCACACGGTGTGCAAATTTTATTGAAAACGGTGAAATAGTGTAGTAGTCCATTGCGGAAATAATAATTTATTTAAATTAAGAAGATGTAGTAAGTCAGTACGAATAGGTGGTAGAGTCCGTACCCATCCCAGTCATAACATTAGTACTCGATATTTTGTTCCGGTATGCAGTGGATATTATCTGGTACATTCCCTTACGCAGTAGACTTAATATCTCAACCTCAATGCATCAACAATATTTTTGATGTCTGTAGGACAATTTTACTTCTCACGCACATAAATACATATCTTTCCTCCAACTCCCTTACGTAGTAGGCTGAAAGCCACGATCCTTGAAAACCATCCTTGCAAACCTACTCTTTTCAAACATATATGTTTGAAAAGAGTAAACCTCCGGTTTCTGGGACTCTTGACGACGCCTTCTGATGAAATCCGAGCGATTTGATAGCTACGATTTTCTCCGTCTGCAATATGTTCATGTAATGATTTAACGTAATTAGCTGATTAAGTTTAATCTAAATTATGATGTATCATGACATTTCGACTAGATGTTAAATCTCGACACGAATAAAGGGTAATAAGTAAGCTATATAAATGTTAATATGGCCTTTCCTTCATTCAGCGAAAGCGTTGCTGTTACATAACACAATTGTTCTGGAAATTTCTGGCGAATTCCAAAAGGCGCTCCAAACGGACCTTCGTAAACGTGATGCCGTAGCGCTACCCGCTATTATCATTCCGTGGAAAAGTTTGACGACCTTTCCGATTTAACGTAAAAATAAATGGTAATGAACCAGAACGTTGTCCGGATTGTTGTACGTAATGGAGAGGTCCCCAATCAATCTGTTGCGCAGGCCGCAAAGCACACAAATCGTCTGCCACATTCGCTTTAAGCCACATGCACGTTTACGTTTTATTTACATCGGTGGGCTTGCCGGGGCCTAATAATTTAATCAAAAGCATGCCACCGTCCGCTAGACGCTGTGAGACAATCGCGGTTTAACCCGTCCACCATTTTTAGTGTTTGTTTGTTGGTACCAATTCGTTCAATTGAGCTGTGGTTTGTTTTAGAAGGTTTTTCGTTCTTTTCTTAACGAATATCGGATGCGTTCGCTAATATTTTGTTTTCTTCCGTACGCTTGTTGATATCTAATCCATATTTTCATAAGGAAGTCGCGTTAGTTAAACTATTTATAACTCAAGAACAGCTTAATTGATTTGGCTCAATATTAGTCGGGAGGTAGCTTAGGACTAGGAATCTTTTTATTCCGCGATTGCTGAGAAACTAGAAAAAACATATTAATATTTCCAATACAAACATAACGGGTGAAACGAGGTTAGGTGGATCAGTAAG
The DNA here is from genome assembly GCA_002245505.1 of Calephelis nemesis. Lineage (NCBI taxonomy): Eukaryota > Metazoa > Arthropoda > Insecta > Lepidoptera > Riodinidae > Calephelis > Calephelis nemesis. The sequence goes on along the minus strand of NJDD01000716.1, from coordinate 48,207 downwards.
TAATGTAATAAAAAATATGGCGGCGATCATTTTGAGAAAATCGCACTTTTAACCTACCCCAATTTTCAATGTTCACCAGGCAATTAATTTGGTAGAATAATTGTAGTTTTGTTGTCGAATCAGTTGATTTATATATTATACAATATTGGAAATAATCCTTCGTATCACATCACCTAGACTACGGGCCCATGCCAAAAATAGATGGGTCATATGAACCACCAGGTGACGTATATAGGACGATATAAGAGCATTAAATAATAAGATTCAGCACTATGCCGTCACCTGTAAGCTGACCAACTGAGTACAGGTGAGAATTCAAAAGTGCAGGTAGAGTAAGTCCGTTTTGGTCACTTATTTTTGTACGGCATTGCTTTCGTCGATAGAACCATAACAAATAATAAGAAAGCGTGTAGTGCCGTACAAAATGGTGTGCCAGAAATCGGGTATTTTTTTTAATTAAATTTAAATTTGGCCACTTGATTCTGTACGGCATCAGTTTCATACTGTTTCAGTACAGCTTCTACTCCAATGATAAATATGCCGTACAAAAACAAGGGACCACAACGGACTTACTCTACCTGCACTTTTGAATTCTCACCTGTACTCAGTTGGACAGCTTACAGGTGACGGCATAGTGCTGAATCTTATTATTTAATGCTCTTATATCGTCCTATATACGTCACCTGGTGGTTCATATGACCCACATATTTTTGGCATGGGTCTGTAGTCTAACCGTCTAATAGAAGATGTGTGATAATATATCGCTTCCGCCATAATATTCACTGTTCCTTGTTATACACTTAACTTGGTTTTGGTGATTTTTTTATAAATATTTTACGTACTTACATAATATATTTACGCCAAGTATCTTACAGGGTAGGCAGAAAGTGTGGAGTGCCACAACTAACGATTCCTACGGATCTTCCTAGCTTCCTTCACATCGCTCGTGCATTATCCGTGTACGATCTGCGTTATTGTTACTATCGTATTTTATTATAATCATAATAAACGATAGTAACAAAGTTGCTATTGTAAGTAAGTTTAACAAGGGTTTGTTGTCTAAAAGTTATAATAAGCCAATCACTCTTTAGCCATTTCAAATTTTTAACGAACTCCATAAAAGGAAGAGGTTATCAATTCGACTGTGTTTTTTTTAGTTTCTTTTGTATGTTTGTAACGCGATTACTTGGTCATGAGCCAATGATTTTAATAGTTCTTTTTAAGAAGAATACATCGTGATTCCGAGGTGGTTCCAATATCAGTTTTGTAATTATCCGGCTAGTAGTTTTATATTTAATGATTCACATTTTTTTACTCATCTTGGTCATCAAGAAAAATGTATGCATTATTAAGTGCAGGTACTTTTGAAGTAAACTTAATAATGCATAAATTTACTGGTACTGGTAGGATGTTGGTAAAATGTAGGTATGTGTGACTATTTCGGAAACATTTGTTTTCTTTCGAAAAAAGAATGATCAAATCGAATGATACCAGGACCCAATGAAATAGCTGGAGTCGGTTTTTACAGTTTACTGCTTTTAATTATTAATACTCGTTGTATAAAGTTGTTTTATTATATGTACTTTATTTCTTACTAAATTATTTGTTACACTTGTTGTTACCGTTAGATTTAGTGTTTCTAAATCAATTTGTTAAATGTTGTGTTTTATTTTCAAACCTCATCGTTGCATACAATCATAGACGGAAATGAATACAAAATTAGACTTCGCCGTTTGAAATACTCGTACATGAAAGATTGTTTGTTGACAAAGCAAACAATTTACTGAAAACAAACTTAGCGGTGGCATATTAGGACTGGATTTAACCGTCGACTTTAAACGCTATCTACGTAAAAATGCGCTCGGTCAATTGTCAATCATGTCAATTTTGCAAATATTTTATTATAAAACTATTTGACGTGGTAAGTAGGTTCTCAGGAGATGGGGATAAGAATTTTGTCAATATTAAAAGAGTACCTGCAGTAACTTATGAACGGGATCTTAACCGATAATGGAATTTGTTTACACTAAACTTAGTTTTACAAAACTCGGTTTTCAATTAAAAAAAAAATATCTTCACGCCCGTATCCCCTAAAGATATTAGCAGAGGCACAACTAGGGCACCCACGACTAGCCGAAGACACAATGTGATAAGTGGCAAGCCTGTCGCCAACCGGGCAAATATTCAATCCCGGGCAACGTTATTTTTATTAGAAACCTACCTGACACGGCGAACTTCGTTTCACTACTTCAGGTTGTATGAGAAAAAATAAGTATCGTTTTTCTCAATATCCTTGCAATTTTCCCATTTTTTTTCATAAGAACCTTTGCCTGACAATAACTAATAAAAAATATAATTAGCCAAATCGGTGCAGTCGTTCGGAAGTTATGCACTTAGCAACACATTCAGCGATTCGTTTTTATGTCATAGATTGTATATATAAACATTTTCTAATTATTTTTTGTTGCCCGACTAGAGGTCTGGCCAGGGACCTGAAGAAGTCAAGTCCGACGCTGGACTTAGCAGTCCATACAGGCGATTTAATATGTTCTTTGAAATCAGCCCTTAATGTTGAACTTGTAGCTTTGGTAATAAAACTCTGTCATTAACAAACACTAATTAATAAGAACATAATAAAAGAAATGTTATTTTATTTTAATTTATAGTTATTGTGTTAATTTATATGTGGTTGTAAGTCCTATTAATTAAACTGTTTCTACATAGCTTAGATTCGACCTTAAGATAACTTTAACTACATTCAAACAATCGAAATGTCTGGCTTCAAACACTTTTCTTTTGGAATTCTTTATTTGTAAATTATAGTTAGGACTAGAAATTATTTTTGTAAGGCTTTTGTTTAATATTGTTATTTATATACAGTAATACAAAACAAAAAGCACAAAAAAAAAATTGATGTTACTTTTTGTGCCAAACCAGTGACCTAGCACACTTTTTTAAATGACTAAGGGGCCATGCACAAAATATTACGTCACGCGAATTTTAGAACTTTTCGACCCCTCCCACCCTCAATGTCACAGGTTGTCACATTTTTAGAACCCCGTCCCCCCTAATGTGACGTCACACATTTTTCAAACTTATGCATGTATCTAAAAATAATCAAAAGAAAATAGTTATTTTCTTTTTTTTTACTTATTTTTATTAAATAATCTTTAAAATCAACATAAAGTCAAATAGTTCTGATAACAAATAGAATAAGCGACTAGTAAAGAAACAATAAGCATCTAATTTGTGAATTGAAAATATAAAACTCAATCAATCATCTTTAAACCCGTACCGTTAAAAGGTTTTTGTTTACATATAAATTTCGTGTTCTATTTTATAATGTATTTATATAGTATTTTATAATGACACGTAACAAGGCTTTCGAACCCCCCCTGCCCCTTGTGTCATAATGTCACATTAAGATGATACCCTCCCCCCTCATTAACGTGTGACGTAGTTTATGGATGGCCCCTAATGTGTTGCCAACCTCACACTTTTTACAATTTGACTGGGCTTTGTGGGCCTAGCAGAGTGCTCAGCCCGAGATACCTAGCACACGGTTCTGCTGATGGTGCAAGACAACTCCTATCAGACACCAATAATATTACAGGGGCATAGCTGTCGTGTGGCCGTGATGTTAGGTCACATGTGTGATGTTAGGTGATTAGGAAACTGTTTAGGTAGGTAAATCTTTGGAAATCCAATTATTGAAATTTTAGCTATTTTCTGTATTCTGCTGGGTATATGTCACCATATCTTGCAGTCCTTACTTATTTGTAGATGTTTTAATGTAAATGTTGCTGTCTTTCATCTAATCGCATAAGTAAGTCAAGCGTAACTTATTGTTTTAAAAAATAAAAATCAAGTCGAATTTATTGAATGGTTAATTGGATAGTTTTATTGGAATTGAGTTTTAAAAATGTATAATATTGTTTTACAACTCTTCAAGTCCTTTCATTTGATATCCATATAAGGTGGCCTGTATAAAAACTTGTAATCCGTTACTTTGTTGCGGCGGCAATTTGGATTGGCAATACTCATTATTTATAATTCCATTGTGATGGCAATGGAATTATAAATAATTAGTATTATAGTAGGATTTATTTCTTAGAAACTTTCATGGAAACTGTGATCGGATTTGTGATTTTTTGTTCTCTTGAACACGATATTAGCGAAATATTAACATTAAGTTCCTGAAAATTCAACGAATCCTATGTGATAAAATATTTTTAGTATTAACTGATTCGCTTGTGTTCAAGAGTACACAATGGCACAAATCCGATTCCAATTTTCAGTTTACACGAAATCGAGACTCAAAAGTAATAACCTTCTGATTTAAATGTGTATAGCGAATTGTAACTTAATTAGTTCAGGTTAACAAGTCTTAAGCTTATTCCTCACCAACAACCTAACAAACCAGCAGGCCATCTTATACAAATTAAATATTTTTATTTTGTATTTCCAACTCTACCGTCGCATCAAAGTGACGAATTACAAGTTTTTGTGCAAGCAACTAGTCTTACGTTTTATTATTTGTTCCACACCAACAAACTAACAAACCAACAGGTTATCTTGTACAAATAAACCCTTTTAAAAATACTAATTCAATTAATATTTGCAAATTTGGAAAATTGGATTAATATCGGGGACTTCAGCTTTGGATTAATTATACAAAGGGCTCCTTTATTACATTAAGTTACCACCTATTTGAAATACTAAAATCGTTGCCTGTAATTGAGTTAACTAGTTAGCCGTAACTCCCATTTTTAATGAAACTTGTATTTCGATAGATGGTTTTTTTATGATACTGGAAGGCAAACAAGCAGACGGTGTGAATTTCTTACCTTCTTCTCTTCTTATCTTCTTTAATTATTTGTTATTAAATAAATCATATATGATAATCTTAGTTATTAAGAGGGATTATGGCATACATGCGTAATTATAAACATTCAAATAACACATGTAAAATGTGCCTAAAGTTGCAAAGGGACGGGCGGTCATTTTTTTTTGTATGGAGAGAGAAAATCAACAGTTTTAAAAGTTTTATAAAATTGGCATTATGTATTACTAAAAAGGTATTCATTAACGATTCTGTAAAATATAATGATTGTTCTGAAAAATATAACTTGAACTATTAAGAATTAATATATTTATCAGTATTATTTTTTTGTCTGAACTTTGAGGACAAGTCAATTTCATCACAGGTCCAAAGAATTTGAAAATGACTCATATATAGAAGTCTCAAAACCCACTCGTCGGATCTTGATAAAATATATATTAGACAAAAGCAGATCAGATCAAATCGCACGGGTGTTATCTGAAAGGACAACAGTCAAGAGTCCTCGAAACTCTAGCTTCCATACCCCGGTACTGTCCTTTCCATTATAAATAAGAAAATCTGTTACGCTTTCACAAACAAACAGCTATACTTATTTGATGAAATTTGATATGCGTTCAACTGCATACTACATAGACAGCTTTTATAAAAATCAACTCACGAAAGAAAATTAATTCCTCAAATTGAAACGCGTATTGAAGTTAGATCCAAAAATGCAAGAGGTTTATTTTTCTCCAGTTACCTACTTAACTATTATTTTAGTTTGGTAACTGCCGTTAACGTGTTCCGGTTTGGAGGGTAAGGTAGCCGGTAAACTTACTTTTGCTCGAAGCCTAACACCCCGGCCTCATGTTGATAACGCACTATTACCACCTTTGGTGTTTAGGCGGCGTGAATTTCTTACCACCATTAGAATATCCGTCTGCTTGTTCACCTTCCAATGTCATAAAAAATATTTAGTTTTTTTTTGTTTGAAAGTAAAAAGATCTATGACTTCCTGTTTAATCCCAGTGTTGTCTTGGCTTGTTTTGATGATAAAATCCACAAGGAATTAGGCAACTTTTCTCAGATGCACAGGTACTACATTTCACCCTTTTATTGTGTATAAATTATACTCATTCTGTGGCGTCTGTAATGGAAATTCCTCATCTCTGTTTCATATCCTTTACATCTTTCTACACGAAGAAATATATATATATAAAAATTAGTTAGCAACGCGCATGAGACATGCAGAGGAATGCTATTTCCTTTTCTACGAGTATATAATAATCGCCTTCTTAAAGCATCCGTCGACATTTGACTTCCTGTGCCTTTACCGTAAGTTGCCATCAATAACGTTCGGTAGTTAACGTATCGAAATCTATAGCGCTTTTGGTCTGAAAATTTACCTCTCGTAGTTACCAGTAGAGTCGTTGCTCAAAGCAAGTATTGCACGTATACTTATGGTATGAGCTCGGAGTGTATTTTGATATAGTCAACTATACCCCACCATATATTATAGGCCACCTGTTGCTTGCGGTTTCGACCAGGTTTTGAAGTTATTTAGCTCTCTCGTCGGAAGTCCTAGAGCCTTGGAAAAAATATATCTTCACGCCCATATCCTCGAACGGGTTGGCAGAGACACAACTAGGGCTTCCATGACTAGCCTTAGGACTTATCCTACAATGTGATAAGGTGGCAAGCCCATCGCCAACCGGGGCACATATCCAATCCCGAGCATCGTTTTTTTATTAGCAAATTGGAAAAACCTAATTTTCTTTTCGTTGCCCCAGCCGGGATTTGAACCCGTGAACTCAAGAAAACAACAACAACTGAACCGTTAGACCGTAAAAGCGAAAATTGTAGCCAAACCCTCTTATTAAAAATCATAGCTAGTTAATTTTCAACATGGTATTTGTTGCCTTCATTTCACTAAGCTAAAGTACCCAACCCAACTTCACACTTATTTTGTTTGAAAGCACAATTGATGCACGAGATGTTTCAAACCACTTTTTTTAGATTTTGTCGTTGTTATTTTTTTTAATTTAATGTTTATTAATAACTCTACTTAGATTTATTAAGGATTTTCAAATGACGGAAAAGGGCTACCTACCAGTGCTCTCGAGTAAAACAAAATGTTCTTAAATATATTTCGCTAGAAGCAATGTTGGAGAAAGTATCCTATTCAAATATAGCTTAATGCCGTCAACGTGCGTCTTTCCCGCACCGTGCCCTCCTCCCCTGGTTCTCATGTTTCAAGTGGCGTACTGAGGCTTCACTCTGAACAGTTGCTATATACTGCGTCTTATCTATATACTGGCATTAACATATAGCTTTGTATGCCTCAATACGAGTATCTTACTCAATTTAAAACTTAGATAAAATTATAATTGCTTTAGGCGGCGTAAATTTAGTAATTTTTAACTGAGAACGTATAAGCAACCGTTGTCAATATTTTATTGTAAAGAAAAATCAATTGACGAAAAAGTTGTAAGTAAAACGTATCTTTAAAGAAAAGAAAATACTAAAAATAGAAAAGAACAAAAAAAAGTAAAACAACTCTTTTTCTCTTCTTTCGTTTCTTTTCTTTGAACCCACCACAATGTAAGCAATCGTATGTTTGTATTACGGGTTTGATTTGATTAACACCCAGGCTCGAAAATATAAGTACAATCCATTCACCAAGCAGATATACATAATCCTGGTAGGAATCGAACCCGTGACATGCGGACATTTTTTATCCGTCAAAATTGTTGTAATGTACATACAGCTAAAATGGATATACACTTAAATGGTGAAAAGCTCATCAATATATTCTGTTTTTATTTTAAAAAACAACGAATGGCACACTATTCCTGACGATAATGACAGCCGCAGCCTATAGACGCTTTACATTTTCTTGGTCCTACGCTGTCCTATGACCGCGGTATTAAGTCTTTTATGCAAGTATATGAGCGAAACGCTAAAACGACGTGGTTTCGTGGAAATGTTATTGTCCAAATACGTCGTAGAGCTATCCAATTATATTTCTGGAACATCTTAATTGGGAACCCATAGTTCTTACAATTTTATATGATTACTACGGCCCGCGGCTCCGTTAGCGACAAGACTATTACGACGAAGGCTATTATTATTTTTTCTGATACGTTGCCCGGTCGTATAAGCAGCAACATTATTAAATTGTGTTCTTCGTTTCTAAGATAGCGGATTCAACAGGTATTCGAATATTGACAACCATGGCCTGTAGACACCAGAACCACCTCTTGGCCAGGGCCTTAGGCCATATAAGCAACATGTATTTGCTGCTTTAGGACTCTCCAGCATGAACGCTGTAGTGGTAGGAATATGTAAAGCGGTAGTACAGTAAGAGTTATCTTACCCCCAGCGTTCTGTAAGGGACCAGATATTTCGTTTGCTTAGTGTAACAACCGAGGCGACAGAACTGCTGCCCAACACTCTTTCGCCCACTCATGACTGACTGCGCAAGTGTAACAAACCTACTAACCTAAATGTGTATTTTGTAAAGGAGAAATAATTTTTTTTAGATACCATACCATACCAGTACCAGTAGTAATAGATACCAGTTTAAATTTAATAGTTTAATTTAATTTATGTGGTCTAACGGGTTCAGTTGTCGGAGTTGACTGCTTGAGGTCCCGGTTTCCATTCCCAGGTCGGGCAACAAAAAGAAAATTAGGTTTTTTCCAATTTTCTAGTAAAAAAATGTTGGCCGGGATTGGATATGTGCCCGGTTGGCGGTAGGCTTGCCACCTATCACATTGTGGGACTTAGTGTCTTCGGCTAGTCGTTGGTGCCCTGGTTGTGCCTCTGCCTACCTCTTCGGGGATATGGGCGTGAAGACACGTTTTACTTTACCAGATCTACTAAAATACAGACACTCATCACAAAAAAAATCTTGTTAATCGAACCCGAGCCTTGCAAGTTGATCGGTCGAGCTAGGCGTGTATGCTAAGTCAGCTAAGACCAACGAGGTGGTTATTGTGTTTTTCTTGCTACTTCTAGACTTATTTGTTTATTAAATATTTTCGACGTACGAAGTTCTTTACTATACAGTATTGTTATTTATTATATGTATAAATAAATGGTTTTAAAATGGTTAGAAACCACTTAACATAGCAATTTTATGTAAATGTTGAAATTATTATTCTTTGTTCTTGGAATCATGCCGTATACCTTAATTTCAACGAAGAAAATACAAAAACAACCTTTGGATATTTTCTCTTTTTTTTTCATATTCGAAGGCCTTAAACAAGATTCAATTCATTGTTTAGTCTAGATTTACTTTTGTATAAAATTTAAAGTCCAAAATCAGCGGTTTGATTATTTACTGTTATGAAGGCAACAATCATGAATTTCGTTAACCTTTGCCTAGGATATATTTAAAAAGTGTTGCAAAACTCCTAGCCCAATAACGTTTACACGGTGTGGTTTACGGTATCCAGATAACTACCATTTCTATCCTAATGGCGGTAGGAAAATATACGGTGCCGTTACCAATGCTATTCATTGCAGGACTAGGTATGCAAGTCAATACTGCTGTCTCCCACTCCTGCGTATAGCGTCAGTGCTCGCAGTTGTCGTTTTACATCCAGAAGGGTACTCTACCTCAATCGACTAGTTTCTTTACTCTTTACGACATGTGTATGTGACTTATCATCCCTGCCAAGAGATTGCGGATGCACCAGTAACATCCATGGTGTATTTAGGCGACGTTTTTTCTTGTTATCTCTAGCCTGTTTGGGCTTTGTCTAATAAGTTATTATACCAAGTTGGTCGGTTTTTGAAGTTACTATAGTTTTAATATACGATCAACAATGCAACATGTACTTAGTTATAGATTATATAGACTATACTATGTAATAATGTAATGTCTGACGCAATATCATGTGGGAAACCAAATTCGGCTCGGGTTTCCGAGTTCCCAATATTGTTCCTTCCGCGTCGACCGTCGTTAACCACTCGAACACCGAACCGGTCAAACATTGGATAAGCTCTTGACCTAATTAGCCCCTACGCGTAACGTTTACCTCAGAGTGAGGAGGTAACTGCCCTGTTGGTTTCTTCAAATTTGTAGCTGATTGGGAACAATGGGAAACGATTCAGTTTTCTAAGTTGTTAGTCATCTGACAGATTCAGATTCTAAATACTTTATTCACATGGCTCGGTATCAGAATATTTCGTACAAAAGGTGATTGTGTTCTTGAAGTTTTCACTGGGTCCAAATGGCAATTGAGAAAATCCTCCATAACAAAACTTTTGCTCGTTAAACTCTTATATTCCCGAAAAAACACACTCACACCAAATTAAACCGGTGCCTAACGCCGGTGCCGCTGCCGCGGAACCCCTTTCTTCAAGTTATTAGAACGCTGTACCAAACCTAGGTTCGGTCATCTGGGATCTAATAGCCCTTGGTGCGTACATGATTTGTGTTTTACCATACCTGGTGTTTCAACAAACAAAAATAATGCGTTTTCGAGCTGAGTTCTTTATTTTCCCTAAAGACCAATGTCGCTGTAAATGCCTTGCGTCTAGAGCAGACCATCTGCCTCTCTTACTGGCAGAGAAAAGAATTAATTTAACTATTAGACCACTGACTGCTTGCATTCTTCAGAGTGCTTGTGCTTCGCGATCGCACAGAAGAGAGATTAACATGAACTTACTTTTACATACAACTGTTTTTTCCTAAAGACCAGTGACGTTGTAAAAATAATTAAATAAAATCCCTCGGATGAAACCCAAACAATTTTATCGTCAACCTATGTCTACCCGGGTACCTACATCCATCTACGTTCCCATTCTATACCTGTAGAAAAAAATATCAAAATCTGCAAAACCTAGATATGCTTTAGCGACACATAAAGAAAAAAGAAAAAGAAGTATCTTCACGCCCATAACCCCGAAGAGGAAGGCAGGGCACAACCAGTGCGCCCACGACTAGCCGAAGACACATAGTTCCACAATGAGATAGGTTGTAGTAAGCTTGTCGCCAAACGGGCACATCCCGAGCAACATTTTTTTAGAAAATTGGAAAACCCAAATTTCCTTTTGTTGCCGACTCGGGATTCGAACCCGAGACGGCATACAGTCAAGTCCAACACCTAAACCGCTAGACCACAGAGACGAATAAAGAAATGTATTAGAAATCGATTACAAGCATCTACCGTAGTTAACCACTTCGAAGCCGACCGGTCAAACATTGGATAAGCTCTTGACCTAATTAGACGTTACGACCCTTACCTTAGCGTGAGGTACTAACTACCCCCGTCGTTTTCTTCGAATTAGTGGCTTATTGGGGACCACTGAAAATGACTTACGTTTTCCTTGTTATCTCACTGCGAAAGGTATTATTACGAGTTAAACTATATATTCCTCGGTTTATTTTTGTTAAAAGCACAAATGGTGATTTTTTTTTGTTGATAAAAAAATAAAGGCAAGCAATACAAATGAAGAAAACTTTTTTGAGATTGGAAGTCAAACAAGCCAATGGACACAAAAGGAGGTAATGGTGTGTTGCCTACCTCGGGTTGGGATGTTAATAAGCCCTATGTGAAAGTGATTTTTTTTTCAAAATGTTAAAAAATTTCAGGCAAGCAATACAAATGAAGAATACTTTTTTGAGATCAAAAATTAAACAAACCAATGGACACAAAAGGTGGTAATAGTGCGTTGCCAAACTTAGGTTGGGATGTTAAGCCTTATGTGAATGTGTAAAAGTGAAATTTTCATTTTCAAAATGTTGCTTAATTAACTTGTTATACGCTAGTATTGGGTAGCTTCGATATCTAGGTTTTAGAATGTGATTATGTTTTTTAATCACACGAATGTTAGGAACTAAAAATATGTTTTTTTTTGTTTCAGGTAAGTTTTGACGAATTTGTTACCGGAGGATTTTAAATATTTTAGCTGCACGGGTAAGAGTGCACAAACAATTAATCAAAACCCTCGAAATGCGACAGGAACTGGCACTCAGAGGGGCCAGTAACAAAAAGCATTTGTCAATAGGTTATAAGTAGGTATACGACCCAGCATTAAAAGACAACGAATACACAAACAAAGCTAAGTAGTAAAAACTAGTGCATACTGCATAATACGAGCTTACGGATTCTTGAAGTAAATGCTACTTTTCGTTTTCGTTATTATTATAATAGTTTATTTTAGCGTCTACTGCTGGACACGAGCTTCTCTCAATCGTCACGCTAACTCTCTTTACGCCTGTGTCACTCCGTAGAATACATAAGTCTGAGTTTTTGGGTGCTAGGAAAGGATAAGATGCTGTTGGACACTAATTACGCCTTTACGCATTAGGCCAAAATGTACAACTGCCATGATGAGCTAAATGAACTGCACTAAGAATTCCAGCTCGTAGTTCTCTAACCTGCCAAACATTTTATTTTTGAGATTAGCAAAAGCCACAACTGCGGTACCTACGACTAACCGAAGATACTGAAGTCTCACAATTAAATAACTAATAGGTGGCAAGCCTATCGCCAACCTGCACTTATCCAAACCCGGGCAACTTTGTTTTTAAAAAATAATAATCAAAAACACATTTATTTTTGCCCGAACCGGAAATCTAATCTGGGACCTCATGAAGTCAAGTCCAGCATCAAACACTATATCACCGGGGTGTTAATAAACAATCTGTATAAACTACGAAAATTCATGTGTTGTTATGAATATTTATAAGTTGACCGCAAGTCAATACTGTAAGTGGCTTGTAGGTTAAGAAAAATACACCCATAAATACTATTGTCAAGTTTTATGGGTGTATCGAGCGATATCAAATTTTCATTAGAACGGGGCGTCCTTGACTCGAAAGGGTCGTTGACGCCGAGCTGCGTTGTTGGGGACGCGTCGCGGGCCGCCCCTACACGACCATTGGACCCTTTCGAACGCAATTTATGTACTGGGGTAGACATGACGTACGCGGTGACGTGCTACGACGAAAGTTTAAATATTTCGAAAAAAATAACTTTATTATTTTCAATTATTTATTGGACACCTTAGTGTGTATGAACCTACTTAATGCCATTAGACGTTGTTGTTTAAACTTACGTTCGTTAATTTTATGAGAAACATTTGAGTTATGTATTTAAACTAAATTTAATAGCAATTTGAGAAAATGTTACAATTACGTAAAATACGTAAGCTGTAAATGATTACATTATGATATTTACATGATATAACGTAAACTTCTATATTATAAAGTAAATAAACATACAAAATAACATATTTAAAGTTGAAATTTTAATTGATCGAAATGTGTCGTTCTGTGGCGTGTATCCAAACCGGAAAAGTATTTGAAATAAACGAGATCTTCAAAAGAACAGGCAATATCTTAGACAGGAAATCGACCTGGTGCAGCACTCAGAATAATTTTGATAACAAATTAATTGACTAGATCAAAATAATTTCGTGATATTCGTTGGACATCTTACCTATTTTACACTAGCGGTTGCTAGATCGGTGCCTGCAGTTTCTTGTCGTACTATAAACTAACTTTTAAAAAAATTGAAGAAGGTTTTTTTTTCAAAAGCGATACAGAAATATGTAACTTTTTTCTCTGTTTCTTTTTTAATGTAATCAGTAGCGTCTTTTATGACTATTGATTTTATTGTACCCACCATTTTACCTTCGTAACTTCAGTGGTCACCATAAGCCTTATATCACATCAACTTGTACCATATCCGACAGTAGTTGTCTCTTCCAAAGAGGATAGTTTTATGTAATTAACGGAGGGACATGCCTACTTATTCAATTTATATGTCTTTGATCCACACACAAATGGCCACGTGCTGTGAGCCATATAAGGGCACAAATTGTGGTAAACCAGTTCAATGATTTTTAATAAACAAATAGTAACTGCTTAGGTTTAAGTGCCCGCATCTTTTTATATAAATTTTCCAAAAGTTTATAGATGTTGGGGTAACAATTACTATTGTTACTTGCGTGATTTTGTATATATTTTTATAATAAACTAGCGGCCCGGTATGTGCTTCGCTAAGTATATGATCGCATGAATGACAAAACAAAATAAGAAAAAAACAACTTAAAAAAGTTTTAATATTACAGCACAATCCCCATCTAAAAAAAGTTTTAATTTGACTGAAAAATACCCATTAACAAAATGATACGCCATTTTTTTAATTTATTTGTTACAAAAAATGTGATAAATGAAGAACCGCTGGACCGATTTTATTCAAACTTCACGTAAACCATCTACTACTTCGTCCGAATAAAGCCTAAATATTTATTTGGATTGGATAGATGTGCCCGTTATTTTGACTTTTAAAATTACAACAAAAAGTGGCTTTGATTTTTATAGAAATAGATGTGTATCGCTTATGCCTTTTTTCAACCTACTCTATACTGCCACTTTTAACAAGATTTAACAAGATTAAATTTGCGTGCATAAGGAATTTAGAAAATATCTTAGTACTATACTTTTGTGTAGTTCTAAGATGTTTTTTTTTTGTTATATATTTTACAAACGTCTAGTACATGTTATACTATGAAAGTATTAAATAACATGGAACGATAATGATGGATGATAGATTAAATGTTATTTGACGTTTCTGAGTGTGGCCGCTAGTGTTGCGCATATAGATGGTTGCGGTTGTTATATCTTCTTTATAAAATCGTTTAATTGTAGGGGCGTTCCTTTTGTATAAAAAGTGACGTATTCAATAAAAGGTAACCAGGGTACGAACGATACCGTGGCAGACGCATTAAGCGGCGTCTATGCCGAGATTTCCCGCTCGGAGCCCCATCCCAGAGGAAATTAGCGTCTTATGTTTCACGCGTCGCCCCGCGACCGCAGACAATTGAATCAGACCAACGCAAATTGATATTTTTTGCCACCTCTCCAATT
>NJDD01000716.1:22944-33478 GCA_002245505.1 Calephelis nemesis | reverse complement strand
CCGCCGCAAAAATGTTTTGCTTTCTTTCTTTTTATGGCGCTTTTGACCTCCAAGTACAAAGGAGTGGTGCCTTTTGACTTTTGGAAATCACTTCGCTAAGTTAAGAAATTTGTGGGCTTTTACTGTACTAGGCGGTTTGAATTGTTTTATTCCATCCCACTCAAAACTAAGATAAGAATGTTTGTGGCAGTAACAAGTTTCATTTTATTATCGAGCATTGATAAAAAAAACCCAAGATGCTAAAATTTCCAACAAAACACGCTCAATGTGTTTTTAAATAGAAGCTATGATTATGACAAAACTTACATTTTATTTATTAATGTTGTCGAGTCTTGTAATTATTAAAATTTTAATGTCAAACACTTAACCCTGTAAGATTTTTTTATCATCTTCTGAAATGTAATATAAAAAAATTTTTGAGTTGTCCTTTTTTTAAAAACACAAATAAGCTTGTCAATTTTAACTGCGAATTTCCACATTTCCGGAAACAGTTTTTGGTGTTTAATTTTTATGTAAGGCAATACCATAATATATCAAAATAGACTAATTTTCATACATAGATCCACAGTGAAACCGTTCTTAGCAACAATCTCATTCAGAACCATTTGGTCGATGTCTCTAACATTGTTATTTTATGACCCTTTAACCATTTTTATGTCGTGACTCCAAAATAACTATTCGACAATCGATTGTGTGCTTATGTTTTGAGGGATGCTATAAAGCTGTTCCCGCACTGCGCCTATTATAACTGCTTTACGATAGTCGTATAATAGAGATCCGCAAATAACCAGACTGTATATTGTGAAAACTCAAAATGTTCAAGTGGATGTTTTCAAAACATGTGACTATAGGGCTGCTATGGATCACCCCGGATCTTTTCTTGCTTGCTAGATATAATATTTAAAATGTATTTAACGTAAATTGTTTATTTGTGATACTCGGGTTGCAGTATACAAGCTAAAGTGAGGAATATTGAACGAGTACATTTCAGTTGAGTAACTATTTAAAGATATTTCAAGGCAATAAAATTTGTCTATACTTCCAACCTGTTTCTATATACTCCTTCCAAAGCTACTATGATTATTAGTAGAAGCACCGCAAGCATGATTTCAAATTTTCTGAAAAAAAAAATCAGTTTCTGCAAAATGTCTATGGTCAGCCAATGTAAGAGGATCAGCGGATCTCGCGCTTTACTTAAGGTAGACATCCGAACTCATATCAAGTGTGCTGCGTTTACGAACTGCTATTTGACACGGTGGCAGAAATATTAATCACTCGAGTATCACTAACGTCGCGTTATTGTTTCTGCGTCCGACACTGCTCTCGGATGACGTTTCGTACAATTGCGCAGTACGTTCATCCACTTCACAGTCGTAGTCACTAAAGCCGCGTAACTAATAATCTCTTGGTGATACGGAAACCACTGAGTGCGAGTTCGGATCGCATTTGTCTGGATCTTATATGTTATGCGCTTTTTTTTTCTTATATCTCACTAGTACAAGGCAAATTAAGACTGTTAGTATTGTAAGATTTAGTTTCTGTCTGTTATTCAAACGGTTTAGGACTGGAACTGTGTCAAGAGAGGTGCTTTTTACATCTTCAAAGTTATAAAAATATCTTGGCTTCATTTTCATCTTTTTTGCATTCCTCTCTTTCCATCTAGTGGAATAAGGTTCATCCAGTCAAGCTGTCAATAAACATCTATACATACACATACATACATATATTCACCCCAAATACGGGGTAGGCAGAGAGTATCGAGTGTCAGTCATCAGTCGTTCATAAACTATATATATATTAAAATCAATTGCTGTTCGTTTGTCTCGCTAAAACTCGCGAACGGCTAAACCGATTTGGGTAACATTATTTTTGAATTATTTGTTCAAGTCCAGGGAAGTTTTAAAAAATAAGAAAAAGAGAAAATCTGCTAGGAAACTAGGTAAAGCAATATTTTATTTTTTCCTTTACAAATTGCACGAGTGAAATAAAGTTATAAAGTTCGCCGATACAGCTAGTACTCAATAAATAAATATAACTCAAAAAATCCCATCCCTAGATGTGGCGAACTCGGCTAATGTGGAGCTGGTAACAGTATAATCGGTTTCAGTTTAAAGAGGTTATATTGCAATTTTGTTGGGTAATTGCACCCCATTGCGCCACTCCTTTCGTAGCAAAATACTGTTGCTAATACCGCCACTTAACCACATTATAATACGTTTTCTTACTAATCACACTAAACTACTTTGTTTCATTCGCAAATATGGACTTTAATTAATCCACTTTACAAGATAATTAAGGTTCGAGATTTAAAATATTTTTAATAGTTTAGCAAAATGCTCATTTACCGTCTGATCCGTAGGCATTTTTTACCTCCTCCTCCTACCTACAGATTCGTGGAATTAGTTATCAATGCAAAACGACGCCATTTTTGGGTTAAATAGAGCTCACTCATTCCCAAAAGTAGGCAACGCAGTTGTAAGACGTTTGGTATTGCAGGAGTTTCGAAATGGGAACTCTCAAACCTTTGATCGGTCTCCTCATAGTTTTTCAGCGCCTGTACTTTTGCTTAATTACAATATTTACATGTTCGTACATTTGCTTGTTTGTTACATGCATTTCTTTTACTTGAGATGCACTATAGATATTCGGAGAACGAGGCTACTTTTTAGTTTTTACCGATTGTCAAGTGTTTACCAGGCCAACGCTAACTAAGAAACCAGAGACAACAGTTGTCAGAGTAATAAATATATCTTAATAAATTAAAATAATAATATTCTTTACCAGTTGTTTGCATAACTTATAATGTTAACGGTACCTACTTGTATTAAGACACGCCGCTCTTCCATTTCGTTCGTACAATAACAGGTAAAATGTATGAAGCTACGAACACACTATTTAATTTTTAAAATAATAATATTAACTACGAAGTGTGTTTCTTACGTGTGTGTGTGTGTGTGAGCGAGCGAACATGTGCATACGTGTGGTGTGTATCAATATTAGTGTGTTCGTGTGTGCATACTCATGTGTGTGTGTGCATACATATATGCTTGATTGTGAATTTTCCATTTGCATCATAATACTTGCTAGAAAGGCCGATTTTAAAGTTAATAATTTTATTTTGTCGTCATGTCATCAGAACTTCTATCTCAACATAGCTTAGATTGTATATTTTACTGTACTATATGGTCATAGGCCCACCGGGTTTGTATATAAAATTTCATAAGTAAATGTTCCCAACTGACACTCATTACATTATCGTGGTATATTTGTTGTTTACCAAGAAATAATTTGTTGTGCATACAAAGAAAAAATGTGTCCTGTTCGTATATATAAAACAAAAAGTACTATAAAAAACTCAATCAAATAAATGCAATTTATAATAAAGCGCTGAATTCTTTTTAATCCAGGAGTCATTTTCCAGCTACGTGAATTCGGGAAGCCCTTTACAAATTTGAATAGCAGGGAGGGATTACGCATGTCGCATTAGCATATAATGGTGTTATTTGCATTCGGCCACTGTGGCTAATTTAACGCCTGAACATTTTTCAGAAAAGCTGTCCCGATCGCCTGCTGGCCGAAGTAATGTATGCAAAATACTCATGATTGTACCCGGGGGCCGTTTTTAACAGTTTATCCGTATTTTTAGCGAGGTGGTAGATTCAAGCTCATTTTTTCGTTATGTTAAAGGGGAGGCAATTGGGTGTACGTTTCTTTTATGATTTAGTGTTCTTCTGACGCTCACGAACAGCTGCAAATCCAGGAGTCTCATGGTGCGCTGTTATCCTTTTAGGAATGAATAAGCTACGTTCTTGAAGTTTACTGTGTCCCTTTTGAAGATTATGCTGACTGCATATCAGCTTGGCTATTTGAAAGATGCTAATGTAGGATTACCAGTAACTCCGTCACCTTAAAATTGAAATACTTTCGCAAAAGACTTGACAGTCTAGCTTTGGAAGTTTATTTAATTGCTTACCTTGCATTCTTGGGCAATCGTACAGAGTGATGTTCAGTGTTCACAACTTTTTTTATGAGTTCTGTGTTGTACAGGAAAAGACTTTTGTCAAGACGGACAGTCTAAGTAACACGGGTCCCGTTGGCATACTGTGTTTTAACAGTTGTATTTAAAAAAATATTAAAAGAAGAGTACACACACATACATACATACATATCTGCACGTCAAGTTGCTTACGGGTTACGCAGAGAGTATCGACTATCGAGTGCCAAAAGTTACGATCTATCTAATTTTATTAACCTTTTCATATAAAGACGCAGATTTCGGAGGCTCTTGACACCAACTTCAGAAGAAACTCGAACAATTTGATCGCATAATGTCAACCTAGTTCTCAATGTGTACTTACAATACTTACATTGTATATGTCGCAGTAAGATATACTATATGAAGCCGTAATATAGTTATATCCCTAGGAATATAGTTATATACCGTAACATAGTTATACGAAAGCGACTCATTACTATCTCACTAGGAATATAGTTATAAAACCGTCCAAGTTTAGTGATATACTTATATTACTAGATTAAGTTTAGTGAAATAGAAAGCTACCATAAAATATATAATTAAATAAAACAATATTATATTGGTTTTATCTTTATTAAAAATCAACTTTATGTATCCTGCATTTAGTTACAATACTTTGTGACATTAACACGTATTGAAGTAATTTCAATTATAATTAAAGCGATCATATTTTTTAGAATTTAAACATTAACAATACAATTAAAACTAATCAAACATTAAAAATCTTTTAAAACTAATCAACAGTTTTAAGATGTCTTTATTTCTTATCAACTAAGTTGAGATCTTGGTTTCTTTAAAAGTGTTTTTTAATTTTTGTTCAGACAAGAAGAGGAATCACGATATCTAGAATTACTTAGCACTGAATGCTTCTTACAAGCACATCTGTTAGTAGAACACTGTATATTCGATTTTTTACAGAAACATTTTAAATAACCTTGGCCACCAAAGCACGACAATTTTTGGCATATTTCTCTCAGTGACAAGTTTTCGTTTGGTATAGGATAATTCAAAGTAATGTTTGAAAGCTGTATTCCATTTTTGGGTTAAATCCAATAAATACACCTAATATTGTTTTATTTAATTATATATGGTAGATTTCTATTTCACTAAAATTATCTAGAAATATAAGTATGATACTAAACTTGGGCGGTTTATAACTATATTCCTAGTGAGATAGTAATGAATCGCTTTCGTATAACTATGTTACGGTATATAATTATATCCCTAGGGATATAACAATATTACGACTTTATCTATCTTACTGCGACATATATATTGTTTCGTCGATATTTCATATGTCATTTTTTTTCACATAGCCAAACCATCGGAGCCGGCCCTTTCTCATTTTTACACCACACTTTCATCCAAAAAAAGGAACCTAATAGCAAAAATATGGTTTATCCACATTCTATTATTGTATCGTATCAATCAATAAAGTTTTATTTCTATAAACCGATTTCTTTTACGTATAAATCGAGTAGATTCACACCGGCATCCGGCAAAAAGTGTATGGTCCTTGTGGTACGCTCGCCGCCGCGGACCGGGCGAAGAATTTCAATAAGTTGTTTTCATTTGCAAATGGTGAACCGCGACGACACTTAGTGGAATAGGAATCTTGGGGGTCGCGTGCCGACCACCCGCCAGCTTATTGGATTATAAACAGCTCGAGCTTGGTAGTTTATTTGACATTTCTTCATTGCCTAAACTTATTGTACTTTATAAGGGGTAGCATTTTTTCTCCGTGTTGGTTCAGGTCCGCTAAGTGGTATATCCGACAGTATTCAGCATATTCATACCAATATTAAAAAAAGACAGTAATGGTTTTGGGGCTATTGTATGTACGGGTATACTTCCATAAGCACCACTTTATCTTCTAGACATCTGAACAAATTTGAATATATTTAGATATGTGGAGCAATATTTTACAATAATAGTACCTAATCATCTGCACTCAGAACTTTTATATTCATATGAATTTTCTGAAAAAACTACTGAACTAGTTTCCCTCGGGTTTTCACTTTGAAGGATAAACCCTACTTAAAATTTAAACTGCATTTGACCAAAATCAGTCTGGTGGGATAAAGTATCTCTGATTCTTAATCTTTACGCAGGCTAAGCTATTGTATATTATGTCAGTACTTTAATCTTATCAGTAACAAGTTATGTAAAAGATATTTCAATACACCTATCATATATTAGAATATCGACGAATCTACTTACATATTGGTTGAATTGTTATCGTCCAATTATAAGCATGTGCCTACCTTTGATAATAAATATACTCTTGTCTATTTACTTTGATATCGTTGATTAGCAGGCGGTAACCAGTTTTATTATGATATTTTTAATATTATTTTGATGTTTTTGGTTTTACAAAAAATATCGATAATGTGTGATATAGTTATCTTTTTCGAATCGAGAAGTCTACGCTTTTGCTCTTTTATGTCAGAGATCAGCGAACAAGCAGATGACTCTCCTGATGGTAAGAGTCGACAGTGACCTGTAGATACCATAGATGTTACAGGTGCTTGCTGCACTTATGTAAGATACGAATTAAATTCAAAATTTTTTCAATGACCTAGGAACAAACGCCATCACCCTTAGAAGAAAATCAACCTCAGAGTTATCGTCACTCGTGGCGTTCTTTCTCACTTGCAGTGTTGCCAACCTTTCAGGGTATATCAATCTCTTTTCTTGTAATCTTGCATTGCAACAACATCAAAGTCCATTAAAACTACTACTAGGTGATAGAGTTTATCAGCGACTCGGCAGGATTGGTACCACCGCCTTACTTATTCCTGCCGCCATAACGTTATGACGTGTTCCAGTTTGAAGAGTTAGGTAGCCGGTAAACTTACTTTTGCTCGAGGCCTAAGATCCCGTCCTCAGGTCGGCAACGCACCACTGCCGTCTTTGGTGTCTCTAGGTGGCGGGAATTTCTTACCATCAGGAAATCCGTCTGCTTGTTTGCTTTCCAATATTATAAAAAAAACAAAGAAATTTAACGTCAACCTCTACCAATATCATAAATACGAAAGTATATTACGTATCGGGTTTACTTGTTTTCCATTTTGTCGTCAATATGGATAACCCGGTTATAATAAACTTTAGCTTAGAAGCAATAAGACCTTAGAAAAAGATATAAGATATTTGCTTACCGATATCTTAAGAGGTTATCGTAAAACCTAAGTAACTTTAATTCGTGAACGAAACAGCAATCTACTGTTAGTTTCATTAAAATGTAAAGTTTCTCCAGTCCTAATGATAAAGTACCAGCGTTAGATACGCCGAACTGCTTTGGTATGCCGCAAGCGAAACCGTTTAGTGCTATTATTCATTTATTCATCGTGTTTTTCTGTATTTTAGGGGTGGAAAAATTGCTTTAATATCACTATTATGAACGTTATAAATACTGCATTGGAACGGCGAATTATGGCGGCCAATAGTCCGGCCAGCTTTCAGTTTTTGTATTTAGTAAATAAGGACAAGGACTGTCCTTAATAACTGTTTATTGTCATCCAAAAATGAGTAAGAGTCGTTCTATCATCATTTTCAGTGTCTTATGTCGCTTTTCTTTGTTTATAATAATGTTTCGTTAATAAAATAAGGTAACAAACAATGTAGGAAATGTGTGTTTTCAATATTCTTATAAAAATGAAGTTACGCAGGATTTGATATGTGCCTCGCTTGCCATCTATCACATTCTGGGATTTAGTGTCTTTGGCCAGTCGTGGGTACCCTTTTGCGCCTGCCTACCTCTGCGGGGATATGTGGGCGTGAAGATTTTTTTTTAATGACGTAAAATAAGTAAACGAATAAAACGCTTCTGAATACCATGAAAAAGGTACAGAAGAAAGTGAGTATTGCACACTATACGGTTGCGATTTGTGACCTTTCCAGTGAACAAGAGGAATGCCATGAAGGCATCAAACGCCGCGGTCACGAATACGTTTATAGCTCGTTTTATTGGAACATAAGCTTCCGCGTTCCTTGCCACACACACCGCTCCACATTAACATTATAATAGCCGCCGACCAGCGACTACACCCTGTGAAACAAATACTGCCAGAACGTGCAGTCCGCTGCGTAAATAGGTTAAAAAATAAGCGGACTGTACTATACCCTGTGTCCAAAGTACTCTGTTTGTTTGTCTTGGGTATAATTAATTGCTTTTGAAAATTAGATTTTTTGTTACAATTAGAATATCTTGTAAAAAACTGTTCTGCATCTAGTTGTTTGGTTGTGATAGTTGATGATTGTAAATAAATCGTGTGATCTTCATGTAAAAAGTTTTTTTTTAAAAACAAACATTTCATTTTGTATAATAATTAGACTTGCTTAATATTTTTATAGTACAGAAAAAGGTGTTTCTTTGTCTTTATCCCAAGTATTTTTGACATGGAGTTTAATGTAACACTGGGTTTTTAACCCTGATTTTGCGTACATTCCTTTAAGCCAGAACACAAGAATGGAAAGCACTGATGTTATGGAGGTAGAAAAAGGTGCGGCTTAGACACCAATTCAGTTTAGTTTGAAACTTAACGTAGCCTGACAATATGATCTTACATTTCTAATTCATAAAATTTACGGTAACAATAATTTGCGCCAAATTCCCTGTGTTGGTCCGGGTCGTCTTTGTAGGATAGCCCATCTGTCTCCCCTCCATGTAGCTTGTAAGAGGCGGGCACATGATATATGGCTATGGTTAATTGATCGCCTCGTTGGTCGAGTGTCTAGCGTACACGCCTTACTACACTGGTCAACCGCGAGGCTCAAGTTTGATTCCCGACGGAGACAGGCATTTGTGTGATGAACATTTAGAGGTCTGCATTTCGGAATTTGGGTATTTAGTAAATTTATTCTGGTATCTATTTTTAGGTACTTCTATGTATTTGTGTATCGTTGACTAAAACCCATAACACAAGCATATAATTTGCTTACTTTGGGGTTAGATACAATTTGCGTAACTTCTCCAGAGAAATTTATTACCACCAGGACTACTGGTGGTAAAGTTCTGTGCAGCAGCTCTCTCAAGGTAGGGATCCACCGCCTTACCTATACCTGCCGCCGTAATGATAATGTCATGTTCCAGTCCGTAGGTTAGGGTCGCCGGTAGACTTGCACAATAAGACTAACACTCAGACAGTAGGACAGCGACGAACTTATAAAATGTGTGTGCAACGGTTGTTTTTTGTCATCAAGCGCCATGTGCTTGTATCTTATCCATAAAAATACATTCTAGAATACTAGCTGCTACCCGCGGCTTCGCCAGCGTATTCTATTAATATTTAATATTTAACTCTCAAACCCATAACCCATTGAAATTTTAAGATGAAAACGGCTTATGTTCTTCTTCAAACTTTAATCTATTTTTATTCAAATATCATCTGAAAAGTGTTGCACGATGATGTTTCGGAAATAATAAATTTAGAAAGTAGTGCACTAAGCACAACCTTTCCATATAGAGTAAATTATAGTGTTATTTTAAAACTGCTATATCTCCTAAGATATTCATTCAAATCGTGTGACGTGAAATGCAATTTTGTTTTAAATTAAATACTTGTGATGAATGATGTATTTTTTTTTGATAAGGATTAACATCGTGTTTATAAAATAACCTTCGCAAATAATGCATTATTTTGAAACAAATTTCATTAGCATAAAAAATGGTTAAAGTGAGCTAATCTTAAAAGATAGAAATGTGCTGTCGCGGACTTTTTTAAGACTTTTAAAGGGGAACAATTCTTTCATACACTATTTTTACGAAACTTTCACCGTTAACGCAGCGCACGCTCTCAATAGGAAAAAATCCCCCGATTTTAAAACATTTATCATTGGTGCTCCGCTCCTACTGATCTTAATCTGGAAAATTAATTTGTCTATACTAAACACATCTAGCAATGACGTGGTTTTGCATGTTTCCATGTTTATATTCTTTAATAATAAGGTTGATAAGTATACTTTTGATTAAATTGTCGCTATAAAAAGTATCCTATGTTTTTTCGTTCCTCATTTAGTATCTAAATACAAAGTTTCACTGTTATATTTTCAAAAATGACGACTTTCCATACAAACACTCATCACCTGTTTTTACCCATTCTCCCTCATTTTTAGTGATAAAAAGTAGCCTATGTTCTTTCGTTTATCATAAAGTGTCTAAATACAAAGTTTCACGGTTATATTTTCAAAAATGACAAATTTCCATATGAACAGTCATTCCCTCTTTTTACCCATTCTCCCCAATTTATTTGTGATAAAAAGTAGCCTATGTTCTTTCGTTTATCACAAAATGTCTAAATACAAAGTTTCACTTTTACAGCTTTAAAAATGACGAATTTCCATGTGAACATTCATCCCCTCTTTCTACCCATTCTCCCCATTTTTTGCAATTAAAGCAGCCTATGTTGTTCCTCAGGGTCTATTCTATCTCTCTACCAAATTTCATCAAAATCGGTTCACTGGTTTAGGCATGAAAGCGTAACAGACAGACAGAGTTAC
>NJDD01000716.1:3240-16391 GCA_002245505.1 Calephelis nemesis | reverse complement strand
TTTAGACACCTAAATTGTATCGCTTATTTCAAGCTGTCATATATTGCATCGCCTATGTGCTAACGTTGCTAGATTTGACTTCATGAGGTCCCGAGTCCGATCCTCGGTTAGGGCAAGAAAAAGAAAATGTGTTTTATCAAAAAAAATGCTACTAAAAATTACTTTGCCCGGGATTGGATAGTGTGGTTGGTCATATGTTTGCCTCCTATCACATTGTAGGAGTTAATGTGATAGGAGGTTCTGGTGCCATGGTTGTACCCCTGCGTTCTTTTTCAGGGATACGAGCGTAATGATATTTTTTTTAACTAAAGAAAGCATTTACCTTTCATGGGCGACTTCTCGTTGATAGTGACATGATCTGGTTTAATCGTGACTAACGCGTGTATTCTATGTAAAAATATGCTCTAAAATTGGTTGCCCAATCGGCCCAGAATGCAGTGTCGTCTGCCACAAATTGGGACACCTCAGTACTTGCCAATAGTTACCATCGCGGTCAAACACGCGAGCTACTTTTAGAACTTGCAAAAATGCACACAAGGCTTTTGTACAACCTACATTACTAGGACTAGCTACTTGCCGCAACTCCAACCGTATTGTTAAAGTAATTGGCTCTCTCACACGAACCCGTGCTGACGCAATAAACAGGAACTTTCGTCCGTATTTTCATCAGAATATACATGCGAAATCATTTCGTCACAGCCGTTCCGGATGTTTAGATGTGAATACTGAACGAATAAACATATTTTTAACGGACTTTTTGGTATGCTTAAATGCTACGCGATTACTCGGCCGAGAACAAATAGATTTTGATGTTTTTTTTCCTTAAGCAGATAGGTCAGGATTCCGAAGTTGTTCCTCTCACTAGTCGAATCTTTATCAAATTTAAATAAATCGGATATTACATTTTGGAATCATTAGCAACAAGAGTATCTGTCTTAAAAAGATTTATCGAATTGCGAAGACAGACAACTGTCGGCTTTTTTTTAAATTTTTATTCGTTTAAATTAAGTTATTCAATTTTACAATTACATATATATTTTCACAATTCAATATCTTAGCCTCAGGTTAGCGACGTATTACCGTCTCTATTGCCATCTAAAGATAGTATATATTTCATTTCCATTCCGGAATCCGATAAAAATACTTCGTATTGAGATTGTTTACCATATTAATTGTAGGATAAAATACTTATGGTATAAATTATGATTGTAATCGTACGTGCAAGATTTATTACATTTCCGCAACACATACACCGCTCATAAACATAGAGTATCTTAATATTAAAGTCGTTAATCCGCATTCACTTAGCAACCAATAACGTATGTAATTTTTGTATGATAATAGGATAAAAATTACAATATAAATCGTCTCGGTCCGTCTGTTCTACACTAAGTAGCCGTCTGCCGATAACATTCAATACGTGAACTATTTTAAGAAAGCAGTATAGTGCCGTGATTTTATTGTAATAGGCTTTTAGAAAAATTAATTGTTGTCTCCATCTTGTGATCCCGTGTCGGTAACGCGTTAAGTAGTATAGTTTGGCAACTTGTTGACACGCTTACACGTGCAGATATTACGTTATCATTAATTAAGGTCATTTTGAAACGCGGTAATATAAACAAATGTTTATTTTAACTCGGTCCATTTTTCTGTTTCAATACTTATATATATATTTTTTTGAATTAACTCGCTTGATTGATAGCAACGTTTTCTGGTATACTAAGATAAACATTACTTTGTAATGTTTATCTTAGTATACTTAGTATACCATTACATTACTTGATAAACATTACTTTGTAAGATATCCATCTAAGTTTTTAAATTAACCGTAGTAGAAGAAATTTTATTAATGATACTCAATGTTGCCCATATAATGGTCGTCTATAAATTTTGTCCATAAATAAACTCGCTGCACTATTCTCTAAACGAGATACAAGTTGGTTTATAAATAGACTAGAGTGCATACCACCTGGATCAAGCCGACGACGGCAGATAGCTCACGCGAGAAGTTTTATATAGTGACGCTCTCTGGTTAAATGCCATTGGGTTAACTATTAGTTTGTATCGAAGTTGTGCTGAATATACAGGTAACTTATTAAAATCGTTCACGTATATACTAACTGTTTGGCCGCGACTTTATGAACGTAGAATACTTACGATTTTAATTGAATCTTTCATCCCTTTGGGGTGTTGAAAATAAGTCTATGTTTAAATGCGGGTCTTTAGCTATATGCATATAAAATTTTGTCAAAATTGGTTCAGTTGTTTAGCCTTGAAAGAGCAACAGGCAGACAGACATGCATTTGCATTGATGATATTAGTATGGGTAGTAGCTGAAGCCTATTATTATGTACGCTTGTTCGTCATCTAATACTCTCCTAAACGCCTGGACCGAAGCAGTGTTAATTTGATATATAAGTTCCTTCAAATTTTGAGTAATTAAAAAATACTACTTGACTTTCACGTTTTAAAATAGAGTTTTACCTTTAAATAGAGTTTTTTAATAATGTCCTTCAAGTCCCTAACAATGAAGTTAAAAAAAAACGGACACACTCTCGCCCGACTCGCCCGGATTGGTACCACAGCCTTACCTATTCCTGCCGCTATAACGTCATGACGTGTTCCGGTTTGGAGGGTAAGGTAGCCGGTAAACTTAATTTTTCTTGAGGCCTAACATCCTGACCTCAGGTTGGCAAAGCACCATTACCATCTTTGGTGACTCTAAGCGGCGTGAATTTCTTACCATCGGGAAATCCGTCTGCTTGTTTGCCTTCCTCTAACAAAAAAAAAACATTTTATCGAATTACAGAATAACGACATGCAAATTAACATTTAATTTTGTTTGTATCCGGAAATGATCACGTGGACTATTTGATTAAGATTAACAATGACGGAAGCTTTCATCTCTTACGTTTGTTATATTTCAAAAGAGTTTGTTTGCCTTTATCCCATTTTATTCTTGAAACATGATGATTTATGAATGGACCTTACGGATTCACTAATCTTATATCAATACGGAAGCTTTATAAATATTGTAATAATTAATCTTAGTGAATTGCTTTTCTTCGAATAGTATTTTTGACCCTCCTAGTAAGTACAGTTAGTACACCTGATACACCAAATTCGTTTCAGGTGAATCAAGCTATGATAATAGTTGTTAATTTTGTTAAGCACTTACTTAACAAATTTTAAGTTGTCGCTATCTTCTTCCAACGATAGTCATAGACAGAAACAAAACACATTCAGTGCTGACAGACTAGATTGTACATGACATTTTTTTATGATATTGGAAGGCAAACAAGCAGACGGATTTCCTGATTGTAAGAAATTCACGCCGCCTAGAGACACCAAAGGTGGTAACTGTTCGTTGCCAACCTGAGGCCGGGATGTTAGGCCTCGAGCAAAAGTAAGTTTACCGGCTACCTTACCCTCCAAACCGGAACACGTCAAGACGTTATGGTGACAGGAATAGGCAAGGCGGTGGTACGAATCGGGGTGAGTCACTGCGAAACTCTACCTCCTAGAACCACTCTAAAGACATCGGAAAACGATGATTAAAATGGTTACAAGGGCACATGTCCAGTCTAATCTGACATGTTTATATGTTCCATCTCTTTTCTATTCGTTTCATTGGAAAAAGATAGTATACATCTACAACTCGTACGAATTAGCTGTACACCTCGCGCTGTGACGTCATTTGTCATTTTCATTCATTTATCTTTTTTTTTGTTTGATTAAAGATCGGTTTGATAACGGTAACAACGATGCTATTGCTACTGAGCGCTTGCGGCGAATGCGGGGCGCCGCGGGAGAGGGATCGCATTCCGGCGGAGTGCACAGTTGATTCGTACGAGTTTTTTTTTTTCAAACTAATGTTTTAAAGGGGTTTTGTTCAGAGACATGTCAAACCCATGCTACCCGATCACAATCATACGAGTTGTTAAATAAGTTTAGTTGGTGCTTAACAGCATACCGCCAATATCGCAGGTTGTGATTAAAGTTGATCATTTTCAAATTAAAGGTCATAGAATGAGTTTAAGTCAGTGCCTGGCCATCTTGAAGGGACCAGGTAATACGTCTCACTTTGAAGATCGATCTTTACATTTGATTGAACTGACCGATGATTTTCCTTTACGGATCACTGTTTTCTTTATGATATAAAAACACAAAAAAGACAAAATTTTTTTGCCAATTCTGTGTTTGGACTTGACAAAATTTCCTGCACTAATCCTACACTGTTTTCGTTTAACTTAAATTCTTGCATCAGTAATGTTCTTTCATTTTTGTTCCGACCATATTCCATCAGCAAATGTTGCACATCTTCTATCTTATTACAATGTTCACAATTAGGTGAATCTTTTTTTTTTCATTAAGTATGCAAAATTTGCAGATGGATAATGTCCAGAACGAAGTATAAGACTTCGCTAACTAAACATAATTTCTATGGGCACAAGTATTAAACCAAGGGGAGGAAGGAAGTTCCGAACTCCGAACCGGAACACGTCATGACGTTATGGCGGCAGGAATAGGTAAGGTGGTAGTACCAATCCGGGCGAGTCACTGCAAAACTCTACCACCTAGTCAAATGTACACATGTTCTACTAAGCCTAAAATTGTATTCTCAAGCGATAACATGCTGCCTTGTCATCCATGTGCAGCATGGTTATTGGTTAGATGTCAACATTAAACGGTGTTTAGTTAAATCGGCGTCTAATTTTTGTTGTTGTAAGGTAATATAGATATCTACATTTATCCATACCCGTCAAATTACAACACGTATGTTTCAAATGTGGATAGAATCGTATTATTTTAACCCTTTTCCTATCTTTTCGTCTTCTTCTTATAGTTGGCGTTTGATGAAATTCCAATCTAGACACAATTTATTAATGTCATTTACACTTTGTAGTTTACCCCGATTATGCTTTTATTAAAAAAACTCAAAGAAAATAATAAAAATATATTGTGGAAAGTATGAGTGATATTATTAAATTGTGTCTATTTAAACTTATTCAAAACATTTTTTTTTGCTTTTTAAACCAGATACAAACTTTATTGTTACGAACGTTGACCACTCCGGGCGTTTCGGATGTGTAGAGTGCGCTCTGAATAACAAGTTCTTAAGTCAGCCAGCACGAAGTCTCCAAACTTAACCAATTAGTGAGATTGTTCGGACTCCACAGAAATGTCGCCGTTTGTAACGGGAAGCGCGGAAATAATTGTTACAATTATCTTAACGTCTGTGTTTCAGAGGTAAGCAGAGGTATAGCCAGCTTACCCACTATTAGGTCAAAGGTACTTAAGTGTCCCATAATAGGTGACACACATATTGTTAACTCCCAATAGTTGTTTAGGATCCTATTGAGTTAAATTGTTTGAAAAAAATCTGTATGTGCTATAAAAAT
The DNA here is from genome assembly GCA_002245505.1 of Calephelis nemesis. Taxonomy (NCBI): domain Eukaryota; kingdom Metazoa; phylum Arthropoda; class Insecta; order Lepidoptera; family Riodinidae; genus Calephelis; species Calephelis nemesis. Next base: position 10,989 of record NJDD01000716.1, on the reverse strand, counting down.
GGATAACAAAACATTGATAACGTGCATTTATTAAACTTGTTTATTTTAGGGACAGGTTAGTTAATACTCGTGTAGTAATTAGGTACCTGAGAAAATAATTACAATTTTAATTAGTAATTTTGTGAAATACATACAGGGGTTAATTTGCTTATCGTAAATAGAATTCGAATCCTTGTCTTTTTACTTAATTTCATTTCGTCGCAAACGAACTTCATAGGATAGCTGTTGGATAACTAAACTACGGATTATCGCCCATCTGGTTGTGGGTTAAACCCTGCGTACGGTTAAGTGTTTTTATTTTATTGTTAAAACATTGTCCTTTGTTACGACACTCTTGTATACAGAATTTGATCTTTTGAAGCACACCTATTACAAAAGTCACGTTGTCATCGTTAAGGAGCCTACCACATTATGACGTCACCAAACTTATCAAACACAAATATAAAATCTGTTATTTATTAGTATTAGGTAATCAGGGTATGTTAACGAGGGGATTATAATGATATTAAAAATATACTTTTAAAAATGGCTATCACATTTACGTCATTACGGAGTGCGTCAAAACATGGCGTCGCCGTTGCCGACGAGCCGTCTGTCATTTTCTGTTCTGTGCTAAAAAAACGCTTAAACGCAACTCACTTTCATATTAAAAACACATAGACCCACTTTAGTCACATCACTTTCAAGATTATTATTTCGTGTTGATGGCAGTCTCCTTAGAAAAATGTGAGAAAGAGAATGTCTACCGCCATACCCTTTGTCAAATGCAGTTCCGTGTCGGAAGGTTAAGTACCTTGAGACGCGGTTATGAGATGGAGGCGCATCCGCAACGTCCATAGTGCCTATGGGCGACGGTTGTCTCTTGCGCCTGTTTATAGCATTAAAATCATAGCTATATTTATTCAGAAGCGAACAGCCTATTTATTATTAATATAGGCTTATCGCAATTTGTCTGTTTGTTTGCTTTAAATACTATGAAAACATATTATTATTTTTGTAGATAGACATAGCAAAGGATCACAAAAATATTCAAAATTCAACAGACTTATTAATAAACATAAAATGAAATAGATCAAGGCTAAAGTTGATGTTATTATTCTGTAATACAGTGTCATAAATTCTACAATGTTAACCAAAACCGTGGAGTACTTAGTCTATGTTTAGTTAATAACATGACAGCAAAAGACTTACTCCATACCTATATCAGGTTAACGTTATGTTATTGTATTTGAAATAAAGATACTTTAGATAATTCTGATATAGATAATTAGGAATAAGACCTATCTTTACACATCGCACACATTTTCACGCCAAATCCCTTCCAGAGTAGTCAGTTAATGTTCACCAATATTTACCAAATTTGGTAATGGTGTATTAAGTCGCCTGCGTAAGTAAGTTTGCTGACTTTCTTACCCAGGTGTGCGTACGTGCTTAACTTAGCCTAATCGACAAGCCCTTTGCAGTTTCCTATTATGTTATGGAAAACACAAAGAAGAAACCCACTTTAGACTGATTTTTTCCAAGATTATTGCCTAATGCTTACTTCAAAAGAAAAACACAAAGCCGGTTTCGACCCTCAAAAAATCTGAAGGATGTTTTCAGATGGAATTAACGAGGGGATTATGAAAATGTTCTCCCTCCAAAAGACTTTTCCGCACTGAAAACGGCCATGTCAGGTTGACGTCATTATGGATTGCGTCAAAACACGGCCTGGCCGACGACCCCGATGACTTGCATGATCTGGCCCCGCGATCTCGTATTGATCCGAGAGCCGCCAGCCCGTGGTTCGTTGGCAAAACAAATTTTGTTTTCTACGCAGTAAATTAATGTTCCCATTCCTTTTGTTACAGGTGAGTTTTCGGAACTACAAGCGTCGGCTGTTAGAAAGGTACCGTCTAATGCCCGGTTTCTATATTCAAGAAACGACTCGTTTTGCCTAAGAAAGCTAGTTTTGTGTACGAATAGTAAAAAAAACTTACTGCGGTCATTCGTTATCAACCGTTAACACGAAACATTTTGTATAAAACTATGAGCAACGTTTCGTCACTACTAGTGGTTATACTGACGGATCGTTGATAATAGGAACCGAGCTTAAGCTGCTGTAGTTCATATAAATTGTCATCAATTAAGTATTTGTCGACAACAGAGGGAGGGCCTTACCTGAAGCTAGGTTTTCTTAGGTTTTTTCTAGTCCAGCAAGCAATCAGACAGAGTCCTATTGGTGAGAAGTACTCGTTAAATATGACCGTGGTGACGTTACTATGTACACGCTGTGAAATTTTCCACCTCTGGTGTAAGTAGTTTTATTGGTTTCTCAATCAGACTGACGTTAATCATGAGCATTGGTGTTATTGTGCCAAGAAAAGGTATGGAGGTAGCTCCTAGTCGGACTAATTGTTATAAAATTTAAAAAGTAAGTGAATACTTTCAGGCTTGTATCTCCGAAGCTGTAGGCCGAGGGCAAGCGGAATACTCACGATTCCACGATGGTACTTGTAGTGCTAAGGTAGGCTAAAAGGCCTACATTATGCGACATTAAGCACAGTCTTACTAAATTCGACTAAATATCAAAAAGCGTAAAAATAGTGAGCAAGGATAGACCGATTGAATGGTCGACGATGGTGGACGATGAGGACCTTCGTTAGGTCTTAATATTAAGCGTTTCTAGGACGATTTCCCACAGATTTAGCAAAATAAAGACATTTTCTTCATCTGTGAAAATATATTTACAAGGAGTTTAGGTTTAAGATGTGAAAAAGTTGAATCAATAAATTTAAACGTTGGGTTTCTATTTGAGACACTTCTGAAGCTTATGTAATTCGGTATGTGCCTATTAAAATCTATTTTTGTTTAGATCGAAATATGCTAGACGTACTTAATGGCCCCTAAATTCCCAGAGCCGCCCTCATTAAATCGGTTACGTATTTTAGGTCAGAGACAGACTTTCGACTTAACAATTGTTTTAATCCTTACTTAATTCAAGTAAAGGTATTAGGTTATTACTATCGAAATCTGTCGTATTTTGTGTAACTAAAACCTCTTTGTGTTATTGTGCCTATTTACTGAATTCATAAAAACTTAGTTATTGTTGTTTTGTGCTGGTCGGAAGAGTAATGGCAACATGGCAACCACTTGGAATAAGTTTTGACGAATTGCAACAAAATCGGTACCAATGTCATGTGTCCGCACCCTTATTGTTTGGAACCGTTTATTTTGGCCCAGTGCACGTGGCGGCCCGGATGGATTAGGGCTGACACACTCAAGAACTTTTACTATTATGTTTTCATATTTTAAGTAGTAGTCAACCTGGATCAACCACGTAATAAAGATTTCCTTTTTAAGTAACATAGAGTAATCAAAGAGTCCATGTCCTATAACCGAAACAAAGTATTGTCCTGTATGGGCACTTCTTCTTCTTCTTTTGTTTATATGGCTTTCAATCGTTTTTCACGACTTATTTAGCCAATGTCAAGTATGGATAGATCTTAATACAATGGGTACATTACCACATGTTCAAGTCCATTGACAGATAACTGATAGATCTCAGCCTTGTCTTTAAGACACTTATTTCGTAGTTTCTTTGTTTTTCGGTTTTAAAAAAAAATAGAACAGATACGGGAATCGCGGACGGATGACAGCCCTGGGGACGGGTGGATATTTCAATCGGCCGGTCAAGGAACTATTACGTCGACACCGACCCACTATTATCTTCCAGCGGAGATTGATGGCCTAATATCGCGATGGGTTCTGCTTGAATATCGGGGAATATACGACAAACCCTATCTCTGCGATATTTTATACGCATTGACTATATCAGATTAATTTGGCCTGTTTGTACTGTTGTGACGATCTCTTTCTATAGTTAATTAGGATTGTTAGGATTAAATTCTTTAAGTTGGAATACTGAGGTTTGACTGTTGAATTTATTTTATAGTACCAAATATGTAAACAAAGAGGAAATCCACCATTACTGCTATTAAAATAAATTAAAAAATGTATTTATTTCTGTAAAAAAACATTAACATAATTAGCATGACGTGGACATCTACTTTTAAGTCAAAAATACTTGTGTTAGAAAATCTCACTATTCCTTTATCTTAACTAACATTATTCTTGAAGCTATACATATTAAGTAACTGATAACAATCACTGAGGTTCGGTCCAGCACCTTGTCTCAACATCTCTTCCTAATATGTATTGTGTCCATTATAACTTTTTATTAGAATGAATGTAAACTTTCAAGTCAAGTTACGAACATACAATATTTGAGATCTAGAATAACCAAGTATCGTGTACATTTTAAAAGTCGCATCCGTATTGGTATACTTTAATATTTATATGAAAGTTGCTTAAAAATATTTTTATGTAACAAACCAACTTAAAAACCATATCCAAAAAAAAAATAGTTTGAATAAAAAAGGTCGGCAACGCCACCCGTATCCCGTTGTGATGTTAATGCTGACGGGTGATAATGTTTATTTACCATCAGGACCATTGATACTGTTAGTTTATTAAGATATATTTTTATATATTATATACTTTGTATAGAAATTAGGAAAACCTATTTGTGTTTTAGGAAAGCTAATTGCTCACGTTTTTCCGATGAAGTCAGAAAAAACTTTAAACCCTGTCAATCTATACCTGCGATAATCCTATTAAATTTACCCGGACTCCAGTTTTCAGAACACTACACTTTAATGGCGAGCTAATAATAGATTTTTTACTAGGTACTCGTAGCACGCATATAACAAAGTACCTAGACGTAAAGAAATAGAATTACAATGAAATGTAAAAGTAAACAGGGAACTATGAAGTAGATAGTGGTGGTAATTCTGCATCACACTTATTAAACTAATTTTGAGTTATCGCTATACTCTTCAATGAAAGTAATAGAAAAACACAAAATATGTTTGATGCTGTCATATTAGTTTGTACACGACATTTCTACGGACGTTTAATCTATTACTTAATAAAAATTATAAAATTATATTTAATGATAATTCACAAGTTAACATGACCGAACTAATCTAATCAACTAAAATGTCTCATCTCTTTTTGTTTCATCAGAATGTAAAGTGGGTTTAGTAAGTGCTCATCAGAATTGCCACCAGCGAATTTTTAATTCAACTAAAATGAGGTGCAGTCATATCGGCCACTATCCGTATGAAATTGATGGCGGGGCCAATATCGTAATGCGAAACGCGGGCGTGCGGTCGCCCATTTGAGACGGTATCGCGCACTCGATCTATTTGATGGAGCCGACGTCGCGTCGACACTGGGAATAACCCCCTAGGTGTGTATCGTGCCACTAGCGTGGACGCCTAACGACATCGAATAGTGACGACTCCTTGCTCTCGATACAAATGTACGGCGACATCTGTAACTCGTTTGTTTGTGATGGTATCGCGCTCTCCTATTTGATAGAGCTGACTTGGTTTTAGACGCTGAGAATAACCCTCTAGGCTGCTCTAGGTGTATATCGCGCCTTTAGCGTAAACCACTATCGACATGGCATATTAACGAGTCTTTGCTTTCGATAGAAATGTACACGAACTTTTGTGTTGCTGGTTTGAAATGGTTGTACTCAAACTATCTATCGACTGAAACCAAAGTCCCATCGATGCTAGAAATAATCGCCTAACGGCCAATGTTAATAATATTTATAATGATGGATTTCAAGCAATCTAAATAGCTGCGTATCCGCCGGCCTATCCTATACATAATTGCCATATTAATCCAGTCCACAGATATGTTATTGGCAAGCGATAACACAAAAATGGATCAAAATATTAATCTTGGACAGCAAGATTTGGATTAGGATTGATTATTAATATTGGCCGTAAGTAAGTAGTGTACACACCTTGCGTGCATATCTATCATTGACTTCGGATAAGTGTTAAGTCCTGGCCCTCAATATAATGTGAACCGTCTATTTGTGATCGTGTAATACCATCGTGCTCTCCATTGATTTTATGGAACTGATAGTGGATTTAATATGGGTGTGTATATTTGGATATTTAGGAAACCCTAGCATGAAATTTCTATCGTCATCGAATAATCCGTTTACATTAAGTGAGAACTGTGTGTCATGATTCTACTTCTATTTGAAACATTAATTGCCAATTTTTAATAAGAAGTATTTTTTAGTATAGCACGCATAAGTCTTTGGATTTGTGATTCCTAACAATGACTCTTTTAGGGACAAGTCGGATCTCATTTTTTGTGCTTATTTATCACCCTCCAATTTTGTTTTAATGCGAGTAAATACATGTAAATAGTAAAGTAATTAATAAAATCTCGACATTTTAATATGAAAATATCTCATTTTCTTATACTTTACCTTTTACCAATGATATTCTATGAACAAAGTCGAATATTTACCATTCGAAGTCGATAAATGTTGATGTTAAGGGCACCGCCAGCTAATCGTATGCCCTGATCAAACACCTAACACTAAAAACACAAACACGAGCTTCGAATTAATGATTTATATTCGTACGTTAGCGTGGGCTGAGGAATAAATGAAACAAATAGGATCGTGTGTCTTTAGTCGTCGAAAACATAAAAGGGATTTGCCGTGACTCCTGTCTAAATATAGTTCAGATTAAATAAATATCAACTACGATACAGAATATTTAGGGTGACCACGCTTGTCATGTTGCCAACTGTCCTGCTATTTGTATGTGTATGCAGGACGTAAAATATCCTAGTTTTATAAAGTTATGGACGTATGTATATACTGCTACTTTGTGCTTACAAATTAATAAAAATCCTGTAAATTCCAAATCTAAAAAAAATATTTAAACATTATCTGATAATTATCATAATAACATGTAAAATACATTATAGGTTTGTGTTATTGATTTAACTATTTCTTTTATTTTGAAAAAAAAATCTATTGTAAACTAAGTAAGTTGTACTTTTTAAATCCTTGTCCCGCATATTATTAATCTTACTACGGATATGGCATGCCTAGTCGTGAAGTGTTGTAGTACGCGCCTGACCACGCCGACCATTGACGGAACTCGAGTTCGATTCTCGATAAAAAATCTGCATTTGTGTAAAACACATAGATTTATTTCTTAGTCTAGGTGTTTGTTGAATTTATTTCAATATTCATAAGTTTTTATATTTCTACTCGGTTTGAATGTATGCTCGGTAGTCGCTCGTTTATAACATTGAGGGTATTTGCGGGTAGTCGTTGTTGTACCTCTGCCAACCGCGTTGAGTATACGGGCGTGAAGATGTTTAAAGTTACTTGCATATCTGCTTGTTGTAGGTTTGGAAAATAGTTTAACCGCTCTTTCTAAAACTAAAGTATGCTTTACTTAAGTAGCTTTATATTGTCATATATGTAGGTATATTTAAAAAAATCGTTGATATTTTAACTTGTGATGAATAATAATTCATAAAAAGGTGCTTCAAAATTTTATTTTAAATGATTCTGTATAAAAACTTTTACGCACGCAAAACAGTACTGGGGCCCTACCATGAACGCTTAAAGCAGTATTATTTCCATCTTGCTAAATGTCTGCCTTTATATGCAACTCTATCGTATACGTCATAAGGTTGTCTTTCTCGACTGACAATTAGTATTGTTGAAATAGTACTGTTTTAAGAGCTTATGGTAACCCCCCTGTAAGAGTCGAACATAATACAATGTAAGGTTCCTGTTTGCATCGTTGCTAAACTTGCCCGAACTGTCCGATATAATGTTAATACTACTTCGAAATCATTACAAGGAAAACG
>NJDD01000715.1:132437-144727 GCA_002245505.1 Calephelis nemesis | reverse complement strand
GTGTGTGTGTGTGTGTGTGTGTGTGTGTGTGTGTGTGCGTGTATGTTTGTGTGTGTGTGTGTATGCGTGTCTTTATATCTGTGGTATCATATCAACGAATTTTATTTTATAATTTTGACGGATGGAAAAAAATATTAAGTGAATAATTATGCAAGTTATGTGCTCGTAACATAGGTGTTAGTCAACGATTCTGATACAAAGAAATGCTTGCAGATTTGATATTTATTATGCATTTACTAATGATACTAAAATAAATTTAATAAACACTCAGAGCTGGAAATTCAGATATCTAAATGTTTATTAGACAAAACACCTGCTCTCATTGAGAATCGAACTCTAGCTTCGTGGTTGGTAGGTAGAGTAAGGCGTGTACATAAGCTTCTTGGACCAAGGGGGTGTTTGATTTTTTTGATTAAAAGCTGACGGGAATGAGATAGTTCTCCGCTACATCTTAATAATATATATAAATCTCGTTTCATAATGTTTGTCCTCAATGGGCTCCTAAACCACTTAACCGATTATAATAAAATTCGCACACCATGTGCAGTTCGATCCAACTTGAGAGATGGGATAGCTTATATCTCAATTAATGTAAACAAAATTATCATCCGAGCGAAGCCGGAACGGGCAACTAGTTACAAATAGTTTTTATCGGGTGTTATTAAACATTTTTAGTCGAGCTACAAAATAAATAAGCAATCGTTAAACACGCGTTTTATTAAGCACTTAATACTGGATTCTCTACTGCCACTAATTCATCAGAGCACTTCATCCATTTGTGGATTTTTATTGGTTGGATGTCAATTGTGTTGTAATAGATATTATTTAATTAAACATGCGTTTATTTTATTTGTGATAAGGTGTTTAAATTTTAAGATTTTAATAGTATTATTTGTAGCGTTTTTTTTTTGTTTATTAATCAATTTAGCTCAAATAATATAAATACTCTTTAACAAAAGATTTAGTTTATTTTTCAATTATGAAAGGGCAGCACTGTGTAATGACATTTCATCAGCTGGTAAATGACATGACTGACAGTTGTCTCGTGTCAACTGTCAAATGTTTGAAAATATCAAAATATGTTTGAACCAGTTTTTGTATTTAGTTTTGTTGACTTGAGTAATAATAATTAGAGCTTTTCAGTGTCCTGTATATTTTTAAATAGCAAGATATGCAATCATCAAATAAACGAATGAACAAAATGGGAGGTAATTATAATGTTATTGATTATGAAAAAGTTTTGACGTATTGCTTCTTGTTTATAAGTATATAAGTGTATTTATTATACTTAGTCTTTAAATGAGTTTAAAGAGTAATTAATTATTATGTTTAATTAGCACGATAGTATGTAAATCCATTTAGAAAATAAACATCCTGCGTATTCCTGTTTTATAACTGTGTAATTATTTATGGTCTAACGGTCGCACTTAGAGACGTCAATTAACATTTTATCTATCATTAATTCACAATTTATTATAGGAAATAATATAATAATAATGATAGGTACATTTTTTAAAGTACCTAATAAATATTCATGTCATGAACTGTTTTCCTGTATTTCACTGGGATTTCATCAACATATCCAGACTTGCTGGTGTGCCAACCACAATTCACAAACAATTCTAAAAACAGAAAACAAATCACTGAAAACTAAATAAAAGACATAAAAAATATAGGTGTCAAACAAATAACAACCTCCTATATCCAGTCATTTAATTTTTTTTCCCAAAAGATCACACAACTGCTACTTGAGGTGCGTCTGTATAAATTTAAAATCTACACCTGATTGGAATATAGTCTGACCATTGCAATAAACTCAACAAACTTGTTGTTACCTATTTTAAATGTGGTTTACAAATATGTTACACAATACTTTAGATTATTATTAGGTTAGTGTTTAGAGAAATTAATCCCAATAATTTTTGATCTTATTTTAACTCTGATATGTTATCTAATATCAAACTTAATTTAAATTTTTATGGGTATATTGTCCCCTATAAGAAAATTAAGTAAATGAAAAAAAAGCATGTGAGATATTCATTTTAAATTTCAAATTAAATATATCTCGAAATTTAATTTATTTTATAGAATCTATAATTATTTCTGCTTGTATTTACTTGGAGTGGAAAGGAAATGTGTAACATATTTGTAAACCACATTTAAAATATAAAACAACAAGTTTGTTGAGTTTATTGCAATGGTCAGACTATATTCCAATCAGATGTATATTTTAAATTTATACAGACACACCTCAATTAGCAGTTGTGTGGTCTTTTGGGGAAAAAAAATTAAATGAAACTTAAATGTCTTTTATGTGATATGACAGTTAACAAGCTCACGGCTTCTCTGACCTTAAAAGACAACTGTAGCCTATAGAATCTCAGCCACTGGTCAGAGCTCACCTTTACCATTGATAGGAATGTTAAAGTTATGCTCTGTCCAGTGGCCGAGATGTACAATTTTATCAATTATCTTTTTTTGTATGATATTGTAAGAAATTCATGCTGCCTAGAGACCCCAAAGGAGGTAATGATGCATTGCCAACTTGCCTTGCCATTTAGGCTGGGATGTTGGGCCTGAATCTATTTAATTAGATCGTTTATATAGGGTAGGTTCAGGTAATTAAGTGGACACCTACTCTGGTATGTTGCTGCACAGCTCTCTAGCAGTGGTCTTGTTGACAATGATACAGAGCTTCACGTAAATGTTAAAAATATTTTAAAGTAAATTTGGTTTACAGATACTGGTACCGCAAAAAGAGTAAAGAAAGAGTGCACATATGGGGACAAATGTTACCGGCTCAATCCTGCACACTTCAGGGAATATTCACATCCTCACTGTAAGTTCATTACATGTTATAGCTGTTCCAGCAAAATATTACTGGTCATTTCTTCTCTTTAGATTGACTACATTTTTTCAAGTTTTGTTTAGGCATGTCTAGGGCTGTGACAAAATACCAAAACAGAATATCATTAAAATCTGTACAGCTTTTCTTGACTTATATGTAAAGTAATTAACATGAAATTGTTTGATTATATAATAGACAGATTATAGATTATAGTAGGTAAGGGTTATCACCTCTGTAGTCTAGCAGTCTGGCGTCGGACTTAACTTCTTGAGGTCCCAGGTTGGATACCTAGGTCGGGAAAGAAAAACATAAGAAAATGTATATTTTTCATTTTCTAAATGACGTTGCCCAGGATTGGATATGTGCCCAGGTGGCGATAGGCTTGCCACCTAACATAATATTGTGGGACCAAGTATCTCTGGCTAGTCATGGGTGCCCTAGTTCATGTGCCTCTGCCTATCCCTTTGAGGATATGGATGTGAAGATACCTTTATAGTAGCTATCAAATATTTAATTTTTGCATTTGGTAGCAAAAAGTTTGTAGTACCACAAATTATGTAGTAGTTAGTATGTATTATTTTAGCATATAAGTACCAGATAAATCAGCATAAAAAGATTACAAATGTATGTCTTTGTTACATTGTTATTTTATAGTGAGTACTTTATGAAGTTTCAGATTTACAAAGAAAATATTTATACTGAGCTTTCTACATTATATTGAAAATTTTGCATATGGCAAAGGGCCTATCTTGGTCATGTCGCTTTTATAAAGATATTATGTAGAAAATAAACATACAAAGCAGCTGATGTAATTGCTTGCTTAATTTTAAAATTTACCAAATATAAATCTTTAAAGATTAAAAAGTTCAGACTTCGAAAATTGAATTTTTTTCCTTGGGAAGGAATTTTATGTTAACATTAATTTTGTTGTTGTAACTTTCGTAAGACTATATGCATTGCTTAAGTTGGCATAGAATCATGTCGCACGAATTTTGAGTTCTAATAAATTTGAGTAATCAATGTTTTTTGACTTCACACAGTATTTTTTTAACCTTATTTTGGGACAGCCTAATTTTATTGAAGGTTCGAATGGAGAAATATATTACTAACCCAAGACTAAAACTCCTACGAGCCTAGCTATCATAGTTTTTGATAAAATGCAATCCGAGTAATAGTACCAGTTTTTTAGGCAAAAAAATATTTCATTTTTATTTAGTTGAATATGAACAATTAATTTTGCATCCAGCCCGTAAAGGCCTACCATGAGGCCAAATTATAAACTGTCCACCGGGAAGCCCTAGTCCTAGCCCTAGTCTTGCGTTAGTAATACGTTTCTCCATTCCAACATTCAATTGAATTAGGCTGTCCCAAAATAAGGTTAAAGAAAACACTGTGTCATTTTGAATTTCGAAACTATTTGCTTAGCGAAAGTAATTGGCGGCGACATTGGAAATATTTTTTTTAAATTAAAAACACGAATATACTTTAGTTATTTTTTTTACACCCAGAGAGAATCTTGTTCAAATCATTTTACACACACATATTAGGAAAAACTTTGCAAAAAGAAAAATGCAAATTTCGTCAACTTTTTATTGATACTAGAGGCTAGCTCTTCACCTCCCTCCATCTCAAACCCCTCCACATTTTTTAAATTGTGTGCCTTGATCCCCCTTCCTTATATACTTTGTCAGTGTCAGTGAGGCATTAATCAGTCGCAAAATACATTGAAATGTTGATGATGACTATGCTAACATGTTTTTTCTAGTAGAAGAAATATTAGATAGTTGTGAGGGTGGATCTTTTGAAATACCAGAAAAGTACAGTTTACAAAAGGCACTGATGTTGGACCAGTTAAATATTATTGTTGAAAAACAGTTGTACAATTCTAAAAACAAAGATTCGGAATGCTGGTAAGATTATGTTTACTTTAAACAAGCATGCCATAACCTGATTATTTGTATATTTTATATGTAGTTATTGTATATGTAGTATTTGATAAGATGGCGAAAAAGCACATGGCTCTCCTGATGGTAAGAGACAAACGTGGCCTGTTGCCACCATAGTTGTTATAGGTGTGTTCATGCCCTGTGGCCAGAGTGTTCGGTCAAATCTACCGACTACCTTACTCTGGACTAGACTATCACATTGTCGTTATGCACATATAATCGTTATGCATGTATAATTTTGCACGAATTGCTTTAATTGTCAGTATAAAACTACAATCATTTATGTGGTAGAATACAATATTCATTTACTGCGCTATCGTACACAAACATGACAAAACGAACATTCGCGCAAGCACCCTGCGCCGTCTTATTCGCGCAAGCGCCCTGCTCCGTCTTATTCGCGCAAGCGCCCTGCTCCGTCTTACGAATTTTCGATCAGGTCACGTATCCTGACGCGAGTTTAGAAGTTTATACCCATTCCAAAAAAAGTACGCAACACTGCTAAAGAAGTTTTCAGTTTAATAATTTTGTTCCACAAATGCCTATAACGAACTAATTAGTTATGAATTAATGTATTTTTCTGTATCACCTTCAATGGCTTTGTTAGATTGATGATGTCACTATTTTAACAAACCATAGTGCAGACTGCTGACAGCCGGATTAGATAGTAAGTTTACAAATAATTCTACCCTTCATACTAATACGACACACTTGTAGGCAAAGCTGTAATAATGGCAGCTAAAGTTAAAGCAGTGATAGGTACCAATCCAGACAAAATGTTGCAAAACTACCATTTTATTTAGCCGACTACACTAAATTTTTATATCCTATAATCTAAATTCCTACAATATTCCAATAGTAGGAGATATAGTTGTCATATTTTGACTAAAATAGATGATGTTTCTTTTCAGTGACATTGCTGAATCAAATTCCAAAATACAAGAAACATCGAACACATCACAGTCTAAAAATAATGACAGATTAAATAGCCAACAGACTCCAAGTAGACTAAACAGCCCACAGACTAGTAATAAAAATAATCTAGATAGCACAAGGAACAAAGAAAAAGATGATGTAAAAGTAGAAGTACCCAGTTCCAGTAGAGAAATAAGATTAGAAAAGAAGAGGGAGAAAAGTAAATCTCCTGTGCAAGTTAGGACGGGTGGAAAAATAAGAGGTATGTTATCTTACTCTGCTCTTATGCAGTAGGCATATTATGTTAATGTATTGAATACCGTTTTGAGATATTTTATTGAATCAGGCGTTACTTTGTCTCTTGTGTTGTCGTTTGTACGGTACAGTCGATTTCCTGAGGATGCCTCGGTGTCGAGGCGAAACGTACGTCGAGTGCGATTTGGTGTTCTCTGTGGTGAGTGCTTCGACAAAGTTGGCGAAGGACGTGACAAGTGTTTTTGTTTCCCGTGTTCGGACTCTATTTGTGATCTTGTGGGAGGTGGGAACTTTAGGTAGGGTTGTCACATGTGAAGAACGTGACAATCTATATTGTTTCTCGAGCTCTTCCTATATTCGTGTTCTAGTCGCGGAGGTGGGTGGTGGGAACGTCAGTTAGGCTTGTCACATTCTGTGTCGTTTGGAGGATTATTTGCCACAACAGTTACACTGCTTACGCGGAATTAGCAAAATAAAGGCTTATTTTACATCTGTTACAATGGATTTCCGCAAAGTAACGCGTTAATGTATTGAAATTGAATGGGGTGACCAATTGGTGAACTGCCTGCTCTATGCAGATGATGCTATACTTTTGGGCTCTACTCCACCTGAGCTGCAAACAATGGTTGCATATATGAAGGCGATTGTAAAGAAAGGGGCTTACATTTAAATGCATGAAAGCCAAGGTAATGGTGTTTGAAAGAGATGTAGCCAGAACAAATGTAAGAGTTTTAGTTGATGATGTAGTGTTGGAGCTACTAATGAAATTGTATATCTTGGTTGTGCTTTTAGCAGTGACGGAAGTTACACCACGGATATAGAAAGGACAGTGTGTGCAGGGTGTGCAATAGTGTGAATTGAGGGCTGGGTAAGCCGTTTCAAAGCGATGTGTTGAGTCAAAAAGCTAGACTTGCTTTACATATTTCCGCGCTTATCCCTACTTTGTTGTATGGAAGCGAGAATTTGGTCTGTCAGAAGAAGCATGACAGTAGGATAAATGCGTTTAAAATGAGAGCGCTACGGAAAATCAGTGGTGTAACGCTCGTTGACCGCATTCGCAACAGTGACTGTAAGGGACTTTGCATGAAGATAATATGTAAATGTTAAAATTAATGCTGCCACTCCTAATAAGTTTTTTTAAAGGAAAACCTAACTATTGAATAAAAAAAAGTTGGGTGATGCGATTCGGGAACAGAAAGTTACAAGCTAGGATTAAAAGTATTTCCATTTGTAATTTTCAACCCCTTTAAAAGTTTTTGTGACGTGTCTATTGTTTCTGGAATATGTTATTTTCAATTTTAGATTCAGACTACCGCCCTATAGTACCTCCTACAAGACGAGCTGAGGATTATCTTAAAGTGGTCAGGCCTCGTGGCAAAATGGCCGCCAAACATGATGCAAGCGCGCCATATTACATTTTTTATACAACCATTACAGATGCAAAGGAAACTCATTCACAGCCTTATTCTATTACATTTCAAGGTAAGTTTTATTTATTTTTATATGTTTTCCTGTATTTGAAAGTATTCTTCACTGAGGTTATCATTTTTTTATTTGTCACAATGAATATGTTGTAGTTGCCAAAAAAATGTCAATAACCAAAACTCCAAAAAACATTTAAGCAATGTTGGTACATTTTTAATGTATTCCTGATTGTCTAACCAACTTAAGCCACGCAAGCGAATAAACCGGTATTTGATGACTGCCCAGTCAGGGATAGCTTTACCACTTATCACATTAGGGTCTAAGAATTACCTTCGGGTAATCTATCGGATTCTAGATCTAGATTCTATACTGGTTGTACCTCTGCCTAGCAATGCAAGGAAACAGGCGTGAAGATTACTAAAACATTGTATTTCAGAGATCCTTGACCACAGTTTGGGAGAATTAAAATGTTCGTTACAAATAAACTTCATGGTGGAGATCGCTTGGCTGTTGGCGCAATATTACTTTGCAGGATACAGGTATGTGTGTTGAACTTTGGTATTTTTAATCTATAATTCCGTAGAAGTTTTTGGCGCCATCCTGAAAGTAGAGGCAGTAGTTTTTTCATAATTATTGATCTTCATGTATATTATAAGTAAAATTAGTCAATTTATTATTATTTTGTATTTTTATTATTATTTATTATTTTGTAAGTTAGATTGCACAAATAAATATTCATAAAGAAATGAAGGTATTGAGTATTACTTCGTTTCCGCCAAATTTCACTAAATAAGCTCGATTTAAGAGGCCACCGCTTTACTCATGACCCTGATGTGAGATTCTATAACGACTCAAGACTATATTAAAAGAAAGTAAAGGAGTAAATTTCAAACAAATAATAAGAAAAAGAATTTATTAATACGGAATACGTGGCTGAATGACGTAATGGTCTGAACCTGTCTCCTTCTGAAAAAAATTGTTAAAAACGACGTATTTCTATACTTATATTATTTATTGTTATAAATTTGACCTTAAAATAAAGTATCTTCACTCCCGTAACCCTGCAGAGGTAGGCGGAAGCGCAATAAAGGCACCCACGATTAAAGGACGACGAAGTCCCAAAGCGTCGTAGGTAGTAAGCCTATCGTCAACCGGGAACACATCCAATCCTGTTCATCGTTATTTTTATTAGAAAATTGGAAATACACATTTTTTTGTTACACAGGACGACTAATACTTAATGCTATAAATGGGTAAACTGTTGAATTTGGTATGACTATAGCTAAAAATTCGAATTCAAATATTAACTATATCTCTCAAAAATTTGCCCAAAAATAACAAGAGATGAAAGTTTGTATGAAAATAACTATTCTATGCTGGAAAACAACTAGTTATATAATTTACTAGCGGATCCGGCATACTTTATACTGCATTAATTTGGTGAAGTTCGACATCAACGCCGGCTACATAGTCCTATTGTATTTATAAAGTATACAGAAATCCATAAAAATATACATACAAAATTTTGTCTCCTCTCTGGGTGCTGATTATGTATCTCAGTTGGCAATTAAAAATGGAAAAGTGTACATCAAATAGCTGTCAAATGACGTCATTTGTGATTGCTATCTCTATTGTATTCCTGTTGGTAAGTGGAGATAGCAAATATAAAACACGTCATTTGACAGCTATTTGATGTACACTTTTCCATTTTGGGTGGTCAACTGAGATACATAATCAGTACCCTGGTCTCACCGTTCATTGTTGGACTTATCTCTATGAGGTTCAACGGTTCCCTTTTCTTGTAATATTTTTTATAGTGCGAAGAAACTAACAATCCTGTATGGTGAGGAATGTTCAGACCTTAAGGATATATCGAAGAAAAAGCCAAATGTCGAAGCGCATTACGTCAATATGGCAACACCGTTCGGAAAACACCACACGTGAGTCGAATTTTCTAATCTGGTAATATGGTTTTATACGTTTTTTTTTGTGATGGAATGGCAAACATGTAGCTTGGCGGTTTTTTTTAACCTACGGACCCTAAAGATATTACAACTGCGTGGCTAAGTCCACGTATTCCACATGACAGGTGCAGACATTTGTGAGATATTTACTTACTTAGGGTTAGACTTTTGTGTTATTTGTTAAATATAAATATTATTTACTAAATACTGTTATTAGCATAAATATGCTGAACACTAAATCAGTATATCAGTATATGCACAATTATAGAGGTGAGACTTCTGAAGCTTTTAAAAATGAAACTAAATAAATAATTGGTATTGTGCGAAAAGCACTAAGATATGTCTTAAAAACGTTCAACCTGTAAAATACTGATAAATTTTCTTCTTAGACCTGAACATATACTTTAATTCTTATAAACAAAGTTGGCAACCCTACTCATTACATAAGCATAATATGTGCTTCTTTATAGCATAGAATATGTAATAGCACTAACGTACGGAAGATTTACCCGTGTACAAAACCCAAGAAAATTTGAATGTTATACAAATTTTCTTTAATTATTACTAGCCGCCTGCCCTCGCTTCGCTTCGGTTATTCAAGAATAAAAATTCTACTATTATTATAAATAATCCTACTATTATATACACTAATACCTTCTTCAAGAATTGTTCTAGTAGTAGAGATAGTACTAACGTATATAAGACGCATCGGTGTAAAAAACGCAAGAAACATTGAATCTTAATTTTAATTTTTTTGAATTTAATCTTAAGTGCAGTTTATATTGCGCTGAGCAACGCTAAAGTAATAATAACGACTTAAACCATTTATGATGGTTGTCACAATTCGTTTTAACCTTTAAGGTCATATAATTTTATTATTTATTGTTTCTTTCTATTTATTTTAACAAACGAGTACCAAGTATGTCCCTCGCATATTTCCGATACTGACAGAGTGAGATGTAGCGTTTGTAGCGATTGGCACTACGCCTTTGTTCTCATTGTCAAATTGTAATGGCGCATTCTGATTTATTGAAATTAACTTTATGTTGATTATGTAGACCAATGACAATGCAGTACATTTTTTTGGTGCTCGTTTGTTAAGAAAAATAGAGTATAACCAGTCTTATGGTATTGAATGATAATCATGTGTGTAATGGTGGTAGTGTACGGTAGATAGGACTAAAAATTAATCTACCTTTAAATTCATGTATAATAAATTATGAAACTTATGTTTTTTTTTTATGTCATTGGAAGGCAAACAGGCAGACGGATTTCCTGATGGTAAGAAATTCCCGCCGCCTAGAGACACCAAAGGTGGTAATGGTGCGTTGCCAACCAGAGGCCGGGATGTTCGGCCTTGAGCAAAAGTAAGTTTACCGGCTACCTCACCCTCCGAACCGGAACACGTCATGACGTTATGGTGGCAGGAATAGGTGAGGCGGTGGTACCTATCCGGGTGGGTCGCTGTGAAACTCTACCACCTAGTCAGATGTCACGGTGTTAGTGACGGCAAGCCTATGCTCGCCTTTTACGAGCTGCCTGGCACAGGAAGGCAGATGGTCTATTCTACAAAGGAGCCCGGACCAACACGGGGGATGTTTGTAAATAAATAAAATGTTTATTAAAAATGTAAACAAGTGCTGCGATTTAAATGTACATTTTTGTAGAAACATGTAACTTCATAAAACTTAACTAAATATTTGCACACCACACTGTGGTAGAATATGTTGTATTCTTAAATATCTTTATAACAACTTTTTAACACACATATTCCGCAAATAAATAATTTTCATTTCATTTCATCAATCAGACAAATTTCCTAATACTAGGAAATTCACGATAAATACGCGCAAAGCGACTAGTCGCTAGCGTTTTTGTTAACAGTCGTCACCCTACAAGGTAGTGTCAACCCTGGTGTAAGACCCTTAAAAGAGACACAGCTTGAACAAATCTAAACTTGTGGTATGACCCTGGTTTGGGGTTAGATCAGTTAGTGTTACTAGTACTGTGATATTTATTTATTCTACATGCGATGCTTTAACAAAGGTTGCGGGTTCAAGTTCTGTCGAAGTAAATTTTTTAAATTTTTGAGACTTACCATTATTTTACATTTCAGTAAAATGATGATTCTATGTTACGAAGATGGGTCTCTAAGGGTTGTGGTGTCGACTGCCAACTTGTACATTGATGATTGGGAGAACAGGACACAAGGGTGAGTACTTTTAAATTATATACTAAACTAGCTGACCCGGCGAACTTAGTCCCATAATGTGGTGATATACCGACAGCAGCGCCTCCTACCGGGCTCAATTGTACTTAAATCATCCAGGGACCCATTTAAATTTACAAACAACCAAATTAGTTCAGTCACTTAAAAGTTGGTGACAAACGCAGGTAAAAAATAATTAAGTTTGAGTAGGTTGCCGCGGCTACCCCCCGAGGGTCCGAGCCTTGTCGTGGCGGGGGGGCTGAGTAACTGGGGCCGAGCCGGGACCCCAGTGAAACCAATACGGACCACGGAGGGCACTCCTCAGTACCCCTCTCTGCTCAAGAGGGGACACGAGGAGCGCACACAGGGTGGTGGGCCATTTGGCCCGCGCGGGATGGCGGCAGTACGGCCCGCGGAGAAGGGGGTCGGGCTTTCCATCTAGCCCGCCCGGTCGAGATGGGGTTGCGGCAGGTACGGGGGTGCCTGTCGCCACTGGAACCCCCGAAGTGGTGCACGCTGTGTCCCTGTGCACCACCTCTGACGGTTTGCGGCCCCTTGTTGAGTGGGGTCGCCTGATGGAGATCGCGAGATCTAGCGCCGCTGGGGCTGTGGATGTGTGCGAAAGCGTTTCTGCAGCCGGGGTACCTGGCGAAGGGGTGGACACCGTGGGGTTTTAGTCAGTAGGAGTCTGACATAACCCGCCACTTCTCCCGAAAGCGGCGGGTATC
>NJDD01000715.1:102190-125413 GCA_002245505.1 Calephelis nemesis | reverse complement strand
GATTAAAATTTTAAACAAGGGTCCGAGGTTGCTTAAAGTGACTGCTATTTAAGAGTATATTTAAACAAATGATTAACTCTAAATAGCGTTTATGAATAAGAATTTTTTAAACATTGCTTAAATTGGTGATTAAAAGTTAAACAACGTTTATGAATAAGCCTGCAAATGATTAGTTAAGCAATGCTTAGGAGGTTACTTAACTTTTTTTTATGAATAAGGCAGTTAGAAATAATTTCTTACAGTGTACTGTGCTGGAATCTACATGACTGCTTGACTCATGACTATACTAAGCTCATGACTTGTCGTTATACAGGGTTACTTTCAAAAGACCTTCCAAATTTTATTTTATGGGAGTTAAGGCTAAAATGATACTGTATTTTAAACTTTAATTGTTAAATTGCAATATTTACTTTTATGAACATTCATTTAAAATAGTCCACGTTAATACTATCATTGTCACGCTACGTCGAACCTAGTAGGTACAAGTCATGACGTCACCAGCCTGCGCATGCGATTGCGATCGGCGTTTACGTTGTAACCATGCATTTCGTATTTTGCGTCGGATAAAAATTATAATTTGCATTTTTTTTTACTACTTCGTAAATGGAAAGTGTAATCGATTTCCAACTCTCTCTTTCAAAATTTATCGGTTCCCGTAAATGTTACCCTGTATATAACTTACCAGTACTTGCAGATTTATAGTTATAAGTTATTACCATTTTGTAGAGAATGTGAAACAATCCCACGACGGTTTGTTGGGCGGCGGGTGTCTGCCGTACGCAGGGGACGCGCACGCCAAGCAACCTTGGCTCAACAATTTTCTATAGTGAGTGTTTTATTTAGTACTGGATGTTGCTGCGATTCCAAAAAATTCTTTTAGTTTATTTAGATTTTTTGAAGTTATACTTCTTTAGGCGCGTCATGAAAAAAATATGAGGGTGAAATTTTAGGATCCGTCACTCAGAAGTTACAATATGAAATTGCAGCGGAAAGCGAACATTTAAGATGCGCGCGCATCTGTAGTGAAGTTGCCTGCTTTAGAAACACATTTCTTCATTCACGCATACTTGATTTAGTTATATACAAGTGCGATTTATATATTTTTCGTTACAGATTTTTTTTTATTTAAGTAGGTATAACTTGTTACGCGCGTATATAAGTACACGCAGCCATTTTTTTTAAAGTAGCTCAAATTTTTCCTTCTTAGATTAGCTATCCAATGAAAGTCCCTTTGATATCGGTCCAGGCGTTTCAGTGATCAGCCGAAAAACTAACAGACAGACAAAAATCTTAAAAAAAATCTTTAGGTATGTGTTCCCTAATATATAAAAGCAGTTATTTTAATATTACAAACAGACTCTCCAACTTTATTTATTTGTATAATTTTACTGTTTTTTTTTGGGGGTCTTTAGTGGAGATTGAATGTTAAGAACTCATAAGAAATTTTGTCATATGTACTGTATATACATTCATTTGCATGTATTTGAAAGCAGTTTATTTAATGTTATAAACATATACTTCAATTGTATGTACTATTATATACTTAAGTATGTATGTACTTACTGGAAATTAGATTGTTTTTTTTTATTTAACTGGTAGTATTTACATCATTATGAAATATCGTAAGAGTTATTTAGAATACGTTTATACATGTATAAGTATGAGTACATAACATACGTTAAAACTTACCCCTACTGCCGCTACAACGTCGGTGTTATCCATTGTCGTATTCCATTTTGATGAATCACAGACTCTTGCAACATATTACTGTGTTTATTGTTTTCAATTTGATAATGGAATATTGTTTTTTCAAACCAGCCAATGGCGCGCAACATCCTCACACAGGAACAAAGCCATGCCCCACATAAAATCCTACACCCGGATATCGCCCGACAACAAGATGGCGGCCTACTATCTGCTCACTTCCGGTAACATCAGCAAGGCAGCTTGGGGATCCATCAACAAAGGAAACAAGGCTTTGAGAATTATGAGCTATGAAGCTGGTGTTCTGTTTCTGCCTAAATTTGTGGTAAGTGCTATTACCATAATGATGGCCATTACCGTCGTTATGTAATTTTTATTCCGCCACTCTCCAACATTGCAATAAGTATTTTATAATCTGTGTACTTTCATGTGTGATGTAATACTAATAAATTTGTATAGAATAAGGAAAAAAAGATAGCCCTCTGAGTTTCTCGCCGGATCTTCTCAGCGTGTGGCCACCTTCCGATCCGGTGGTAGATTTAGTATTATATAGACTCGTCACAAGTGCCTCTTGTAAGGTGAATGTTAATAAAAATGTATTTTATTCTATTCATGCCTCGAAGAGTTAGGTAGATGTACTAGTGTAACTAGGGCACCCACAACTAGACGAAGGTACTTTAGTCCCGGAATTTGATAGGTGGCAAACCACTACCAACCTTATCAAATCTTGGTCAACGATGTGTTTTTGGAAAATTGATAAAATATATTTTGAGTTGCCCGACCCGTGAATCGAACCCGACACTTAACGGGTAGTCAACACCAACACCGGACCATTAAACCGTAGAAGTGATTATGGTCAAGCAGCACAGTATAAATATGTAACAGTATGGAAACTAAGCCTAGTTGATAAAATACCTACACTGAAATAATGGGGTTGTCATGTTATTTATCAATCGATTTCCATAGCTACGTAGTTTACAAGAAACATAAGTGGGTAATATCATTTTATTATTATTATTTTTATCTTCACGCCCATATCCCCTAAAAAGGAGGCAGAGGCATAACCAGGGCACCCACGACTAGCCGAAGATACTAAGTCCCACAATGTAGGTGGGACTTAGTAGGTGGCAAGCCTACCGCCAACCGGGCACATATCCAATCCCGAGCAACATTTTTTTTTATCAGAAAATTGGAAAATCCAATATTTTCTTTTTGTTGCCCGACCCGGGATTCGAACCCGAGACCTCATGCAGTCCAGTCCAACACCTGAACCGCTAGACCACAGAGGCGCCGGTCCAGCAAAAGTCAAATACGCTCGTGGCATTTTTAATAAGATCGCTGGAAAAAAAGCTACGTGAACACACGCCTTGACGCCGCACTCGTGACAGAAGCACCGCGAAAACCGCTTAGGTGCTCGTTTTTGAAGTTATACTTTTTAGTGAAAAAATTATAAGAGCGAAATTGGAAGATGCGTACGCATCTGTCACACAAAAGTAACATCATGACGTTGCCTGCTTTAGAAACATGTTGCTATGTTCACACACATGTTTTTGTTTTATACAATCGCGATTTATATACCTTTTGTTTTGGTTTTTTTAATAATACCATAATCATGTATAATTTCTTACCCGGGTACTTAATAACACTCACATATTTTTTGTGTGTGTGTTTGAACTCTTGTGCCTAAAAATTTACCTGATTTTGTTTAATTCCAGATTAACGAAGACCTGTTTCCACTAGAAAACGTCAGGAATCGTCTCATACTGCCCTACGACATCCCCCCCACAAAATACACTAGTGATATGTCTCCCTGGGTGTCTGATTATTTGTATAAATGATAAATAAATGATTTTTATTAATGTTTTAATCATTTTTAAATACATATTTTAAAAATCACATATAAACTATAAGACTGTTTGCATGTCAGCATAAATAACTCTGTGGTAATTCGGTATTTTTTTTACACAAGGTCTCGGGTTCGATTCCCGAGTCGGGGAACTCAAGGTGTGTTTTTGTTTAACTTTTTATAAAAAAGACGTTGTCAGAGATTGGATATAGCGATATGCTTGAATGGAGCGACAGGTTTGCAACGTGTCACTTTGTGGCACTTAGTAGTACCGTCAGCTAATCGTGAGCGCCTTTTTACACTTGCCTTCGTTTACTGGGATATGGGCGTGGAGATACGAGCATTTTCCCCCTGTTTATCTTTTGTGTAGAAGGATATTTACATTCAGTTACAAATAAATTCAACGAATCCGATACAACATTCATTGTTTACTATTAACTAAATGTTAATAGTATACAATTATCTTTCGCCAGTATTGTGTTCAAGAGTACCTAAAATGACAAACTCGATTACAATTTCTGATGTTGAAGAATCGAGGTTCCACAGTAAGCCTACAGTATTTGCAGGATAACGATTACTTTACGTGTGACTTTATCATACTTCATACTAATATTATAAAGAGGAAAACTTTGTTTGTTTGTTTATTTTTTTGGTTGTAATGAATAGGCTAAAAAACTACTGAACCGATATTAAAAAATCTTTCACCATTCGAAAGCTACATTATCCACGAGTGACATAGGCTTTGTTTCATCCAAATCGGTATAGTAGAAGCCAAGTTACGCAGGCGAAGCTGCGTGAAACTGCTAGTGTGTCAATAAAGAAGTGTCATTTCGTATTTTACTGTATTTTTGTAACTTTGAGTCTGATAAATTACAAATGAAACCTGAATAATTAATTAAACTCCATCTTTTTGTAGGTACTCTTAATTTTTTTTAGGCTATCAGCCTCAGCATCAGCTCAGGATTGAACAATAATTTATAAAACAGTGCCATCATATATAGCAAAATATATTTGGTGTAATGAAATTGTTGATATGAACTATGAATAAGGGGGCAGAGAGAACAGAACCCTGTGGAACACCGCGTTCGTGTATAGCGCTATAGAATAGCCTCCATCAATGACTAAGTATTGATCCCTCACATAGAGGATTATATGTCCGGTCACAAACAATAGAATGTTCCCCGCATGAAAAGAGTTTGTCGAGACGGTGCGGTGCTAAACCTTATCGAAAGCATTCGAGATATCAAGAGAAACGTAACATATTCTTCTAGATATTGTTTCGTTCAGTAGTCGCAAGAGACATTATATAAAGATCTCCAATTTGAGTTTCGGTTTTGGAGGGAAGCCGGTAAATTCACCAACGTAAAAGGCCTCTGGTTTGCAACGAAACAGATCTTTGTCTTTATGTAACGTAAACAAACGTCTTTATTACTATGAAGAAATTCGATTACTTACTTGGTTTATTGTATCTACTATGTTTCCCACTAGCCTACCCGTTGACTTGGCGTACCTATATGTAAGATGACCAATACCTTCAAATGTTTCTCTACATTTCAGATTTTAAGTATTTGGTCGCTTTATACCTAGTAAGTATTGTTATATACATATATGTGATTTCTTAACTCTGTCTGGAATGTCTGTAAAGCACATACCTTTTAAGTAAAAAGCTAAAGAAGAATGAATGGATGCAGATTACGTTTTAGCAATTTATATCTACCAAATTAACATTTACCAATTTGACTTTTCCCCTCTACACGAAAACCCCTGTAGTGAGCGAGATTTTTTATGGTATTGGAACGCAAACAAGCAGCCAGATTTCTTGATGGTAAGAAAATCACTCCACTTAGAAACGCAAGAGATGGTAATGGTGCGTTGCCAATCTGAAGCCGGGAAGTTAGGCCTCCAACAAAAGCAAGTTTACTGGCTACTTTACCCTCTAAACCGGAACACGTCAACGGCAAGCGCTAACGTTATGGCGGCAGGAATAGGTGAGGCGGTGGTACTAATCCGGGCGAGTTGAAAGAAGAAAGTCGGGCGATATAAAAATATCCTTTAACTTTACTCGGAACATACATAACCTACCTTCCGATTTTCTTTACGATAAGTAGATTTGACATAAATCGCCAATTTACTTTCACGGGCCAATGTATACGTTTCTACAACAAACTTCTCGAGCATATTAAAGACTTAGGTACCATTTAATAAATTTAACAAATGTATTAAATTTAACTAAGTTGTGTGGTAAAGGTAATTACAAGATTTCAGAGTATTTAAAAGACATAAATACTTGGGATTAATTGCTCTTCATTGCTAAACTCTACAAATTATATAGGTAAATTTATATGTTTGTAAATTAGATTTGTAAGAAAAAAGACAAGCCCGCTAAGATTCTTTCGCTGGACCCTCTCAGTGACTGACCGCGTACCGGTGGTAGTTTTTAGATTTATATAGGCGAAGAATCTTTGTACAAGAATATTTTGTCACAAGAATCTCTGTAGGTAAATAAATAAACTTTGTTATTATTAGTAGGTATTTATTATTATGGCGGCAGGAGAATTAAGAGCGGTGGATCCTTATCCATGCAAGTTGCTGCACAGCACTCTAACAACAGTGATCTTGTTAGTAATGACGTTTCTGTTATCTGTAAATTTCTAGTAATCGTCACCTAAGCTCTAAAAATGGCGATGTCTCAGACTCGCTACGCCTTTTTGTTTAAACTGGCCTCTGCTTATTTTTTTACCAGGCACAGGTGGCTAAGCAAAGTTTTCGTAGTTCTTACTTTTTCATTGTTTAAGGTAAACGATTGTTCTTTTCCACTATACACTTTATTTAAAAAATATGTTATGCTATAGCCCGGTTTCACTTTCCACAGCAAAGCCTTTTCAAAGCCCAGATTATGGTGGAAAGGTAATGAAATTAATGAAATGAAAATTATTTATTTGCGAAATAGGTGTGTCAAAAAGTTGTTACAAACATATTTAAGATTAGGTACAGCATACTCTACCACGTTGTGGTGTGCAAATATTTAATTAAATTTGAAGAAGTTAAATATTTACATATATTTTAACATTTAAATCTCGAAAATAGTCGGGAAAATAGGTAACACTATACTTTTTTATTACTCTTAGTGCCTGGTAATGTCAAGCGATACGAAGTTCGTCGTATCGGCTAGTCAATCAATAAATCACGTAAGTAAACTACGGCCCTGTGCCAAATTCCCAGCCGAACGGTAGCAGGTTCGGTTCCGGTCCATTTACCATATCGTTTATATATAGGAGCTCCTACGAAATACTGAGCTACAGAATAAGTAATAGTGAAAGTGAACAATATGAGAGTAAGTCTTAGTAATTTTTTTTTATTTTTAAAGGAAAGAAAATATGTTACCTTTCTTTTGTTATAAATAATATTATTTATTACAGTTAACTTTGTTTTATAACAGTTAACTTGGTTTAAGAAAAAATAATTTTACAAAAAAGACTCTGTATCAAATAAAAATTAATAAAGAAATAATGTATTCAGAAATATTCCACTTCATTAATAAAAAATATAATACATTTTCTCATTTATTACTAGCTTCCATTTGAGGCTCTTCCCGCATTACATTAAATTAAATTGAATAGGTAAATAAAAAAATCATTAAATACTAGCTTCCGCCCGCGACTCCGTCCGCGAGGATGTCGACCTTCGCGTGATAAAGCTGAAAAATTAAGATTTATTTTTTTCTACGTATTTTTCCAGGATAAAAAGTATCCCATTTTATGCCCAGGATAATACGGTATACCAAGTACCAAGTATAGCAAGTTTCATCGAAATCGAACCTTTAGTTTTCACGAGATGCCTGACCATACAGACAGACAGATAAATTTTTTTTTATTACATATTTGGGTTTGGTATCGATCTAGTAACACCCCCTGCTATTTATTTTTTCAATATTTTCAATGTACAGAATTGACGCTTCTAGAGATTTATTATATGTACCTATAGATCAGGGGTGGGCAAATTCTATTGACCGCGGGCCGGTAAGTTAAAAAAAATCTAGTGGCGGCCAGTAAATTATAATTAATCTTGAGGCGGGCCGGTTTATTAAAACACCTAAAAATAGAAGTAAATATTACGATTATAAAACGTTGTACTAAGATAACATAAGGCAACTTTTTTTACATTCCTTTAATAAAATAAAATCTATTTATGAAGTCGTAACATATGAAATACGCAATATATATGTTTGAAATATCGATTTAATATTATTTTAAGGAGGATCATATTTTTTCTAAAAAAAACCCTTGGCGGGCCGGATTAAAACCTCTCAAGGGCCAGATCCGGCCCGCGGGCCGTAATTTGCCCACCCCTGCTATAGATAATATAACTTGACCTTTCTTTTGGTATAAATAATATTATTTAATTATATTATATTATTTATTATTTGTTTTTGTTCTAAAATATAACATTTGACTTGGTTTTAGAAAAAATATTTTTAGGCAAAAAGTTTCGGTATCAAAAATGCGTTATTTGGTTAGAAATAATATTCAAATTTAAAAAAAGTATATTACATATTAATCTTATCTAGTTTATTTTATTATGAAACATTAGGTATTTTTTAGTAAGTCGCAGAAATATTGCCAACATTTAAACAAATATTCAAAACATGGTTTAAGAAAAAAAAACATTTGTTTAGAAAATAAAATTAAAAATATAAGTTTTAAATTGCCAAAACAGACTGCAAATTTGTTAAGTAAGTACCTACCTAGTAGTGCTAAGTAGGTACATCACCGAGATATTTTTTATGATATTGGAAGGCAAACAAGCAGACGGATTTCCTAATTGTAAGAAATTTATCCCGTCTAGAGACAGCAAAGGTGGTAATGGTGCGTTGCCAACTTAGGCCGGAATACTAGGCCTCCAGCAAAAGTAAGTTTACCGGCTACTCTACCCTCCGAACCGAAAGCCGTCAACAACAAGTGTTGGACGTTATAGCGACAGGAATATAGGAATATAAGGCGGTGGTACTAATCCGGGCGAGTCGCTGCGAAACTCTACCACCTAGTCAGATGTCACGGTGTTGGTGACTTTAAGCCTATGCCCGCTTTTTACGAGCTGCCTGGCAAGAAGGCAGATGGTCTATTCTCCAAAGGAGCCCGGACCAACACGGGGGTTTCTTTGTGAGCCCCCGTCTATTTAGAATCCTGGCTACGTCTCTTCATGTACTGGGCAATATCTACGTCTACCTTCCAAAACTGTACATGCTAACCACAAAGACTCTTGTAAGGCGGGATATAGGAGTAAATTAAATACTGAGTGTTGAGAATATACTGACTGTATTTTAATAAGTACAGTGGTTATAAAAGGAGAGTACATTGTTAAGGAATGTGCACACCACACTCTCCTGCGGTAGAAGGGCTTAATATCGTACATTGTGAAAAGGAGGTACATACTAATTTAATAATAATATAACTTTGCTTCATAGTTTATATGTCTTTGGTGTGCCATCCTGGCGGGGATGGCGAAGGCTGAGGAAGAATACTACGCACCACAAACATTTGGACAGGTAATATATATATCTTCTATATAATTAATAAAATTGGAGTAACTGTTTGTAACGTTAAAAATATCGCTTTTACTTGTAACTATATACTGTACATATACCGAAATAATATTTTTAAAATTTTGTCTGTTTATCTGTCTGTCGGTCTCTCTCTTAACGACTGAACCGACGTTGACAGGACTTTCATTGGCAGGTATCTGATGTATAAAGAAATTGGGCTAATTTTATTTCTGTTTTTTTACTGTATTAACTATTTATATTTAAATAACTATTTTGTTAAATTACACTCGATCAATCTAATATTAATATATATTTCTTACCGTACGTATGTTTGTTATCTAACTCCTATATGGCTGGAACAAATTGGGTTAAACTTCGAATGTATATTTCTATTGAATGTGTATTATATTATTGACCGACATGGTGGTCGAGTGGCTAGCGTACACGCCTAACTACATCGACCAACCACAAGGCTCCAGATCGATTCCCGACGAGGGCAGGCATATATATGATAAACATTTAGATGTCTGCATTTCCGGGTTTCGGATTTCGTTGTTTATTGAATTTATACCGGTATCTATTTAAGTATTCCTATGTATTAGAATCGTTGATTAAAACCAATAACACAAGCATATAATTTGCTTACTTCGGGGTTAGATCCAATTTGTGTGACTTGTACATTTATTTATGATTATTTAATGTTATTTGTTAGAGTTCAGAAACTTTCAGTATACCTGAGTAGATGATAACGGTTTTGATGCTTTTTAATTCCTATTGTTCAATGTGTTCAATGTTCAATGTTCTATGATTTAATACCACACAAACACAGATAATAACATACAAGAAACATACACTCTATACGGGGGCTATTATTATATGTATAGATATATCAGATATCCGTGTTTTCCTCCCATTAAAAAAAATACTGAAACCATTCCAAGTAACAACTAGAGCGTAGCCCAGTCAATTTCTCCAATTACACCAATTATGAAACAATTCACACTAATCAATAACGTAAGCAGTAAGTAAAGGGGTTAAAGAAGTGTTGCCATACATTAACCTCAAATATTTTTTTTCCTGTTTTCTTTACATTTCCTACATATTTTTATTTTTTATTTAAGTTAATTTGCCTCTTTCTGGGGCTGGCTAAGACCAGGTCATGCTGCCACGTCTTCCGTATTAATAAATTCTCTTTAAGTCATTTCAGGTCATAAGTCCAAGTCAAGACACCCTTTAAATACAGAAATTACATAATAAAGATGTGGACTATGTGTGGACATGTCAGACTCTTGAGTAAAGCGGTAGCTTCGTTAGCAAATTCATGACAGGGTCTTGAGTAAAGCAGTGGCCTCGTTACTTAAGCTCATTTAGCGAGATTTAACGGCAACAGGAAAATACACGGTACACTGATTTCTTCATAAATATGTCACTTGTGCACTTTATCTGAACAAAATTAAACTAATTTCCACCTAAATTAACTAATTTTGCTCAAAACTTATACAAAATTCAATAATTCCTAAAAAAATTAAGACCATCATTTTTCACGATGGTGCCAAAACTTTATTATATAGGTACTCTTATTCCACGACGATGTTTAATATTAGTTTGAAATCTTCCTTAAACGTGTGATTAGGTATATCATTAGCGAGCTTAATTCTTTTGCCCACTCCGAACTTGAAGATGGTAACGCGCCACTGACATTTTGATATAAAAAGATAACACTTTATACTAGTGTCATTATAATATAATTATTAATCGTATTATTTTTCTTATTTTTTGCGTTTTAACAAAGTGAAAATCTTTTTGTGGTGCAGCTCGCAAACCAAGACTCTATGTTCCAGCCTTCTAGTATACCTTGGAGTTCTCCTTTAAGAAAATCTGAAACTGTAAGTGGTTTTGTACTTTTGTTCAGGGGTGCTGCCATAAGCTTTAACAAAGCAGTATTGTCAAAGGAAAGTTTTACTTCCGTCATCCGTCAAATTTACGAATAATCCATTACTTTAATTCGTACTACCAGCTTTTAAGTCAGTTTTGTTTCTTTACGGCGTTGAACGAATGATTTTTGTCAATTTTTCCTGCTATATTCTTTTTTTAATTCTTCTTCTTCTTTCTTCATAATATGACTTCCAATTATTTTTCACAATATGATTAGCCAATGTCAAGAATCAAACTTACTTAGATACGTCCCCTTGCGGCAGACTAAGACTCCTTAGTAATATGTATATATATATATATATTTTAATTTGATAAGCATTTTTCTCGTTAGTCATTTTCGTCGTCCAAGATACCAAGATCTTACGTAAAGCGGTGGCTATTATGAGCTTAGTTATGGATGCCATCGCTATAACAGCAAGGAGAGAATACACGATACATAAATTTCTTTGTGAATATTTGTCTAATGCATTTTAACTAAACAAAATTGTACACAAAAATTGAAATCGTAAGAAAATATTTGTAAATTATTACGAGTAGGTACTTATTAGGTAAGATACAAATTTCTGGCTATTAAATTTGTTTAAATTTCTCCCACATCCTCTACTAATCTGAGACACTGGTATGCATTTTTTTGTCTGTCTCTCCATATAGAATACTGGCCGACGCCAAATTTTTATCGTTAATTTTAAGATATTAACGTGTGGGTGGTAGTCTATTCCTATATTTATCAACGAAAATCAAATCACAATAATATTTTTTTATGTTTTTTTTAATGTATTTTTTATGGCAATTTGTTAAACAATGTTAAATCCGCTAGCAAAATGTATTAACATGTTTACATTTTATATTAATTATGACGTAATCACATTACTTTTGACTAGGACTACCCAATTTGACCAAATGCTCAAATAATATACACTTTAATCATCTAACTCCTATACGGCTCTACCGATTTGTTTATAATTTTTTATGTATATTTTAATGTGTTTTTGCGTGGTTTGAATTTAATTGGTTACACACAGTTGTATAGCCACCAAGTTAGGTGGTAGGTACAAAGTCGCTAGTCCAGTCATAAAAAATATTATTTCTCTTCACATTATTAAGCCACATACGAAAACCTATTACTCAATATAACAAAACAAAATTACAAATTCGTAAAGACAATTACGAAATTTGATCAAATCGGTTCAGTAGCTTCGAAGTTTTATCCGATTGTAAATTGTAATTTATGACACTGGTTTTTAAAAAAATATGTTTTTCCTGTTGCAGCCAGTGACGTATACGAAGCCCTTATTTGCACCAACCAACGACGTCCAGCCCCAAGGGACGTCGGTCCCGTGGAGACCTAACCCTCCATCGCCTGTTTACGACAACTATAACAGAGGTAAGAATAAGACCCGCCACATACATTCGGAATGCCTTTCATCAATCAATGGACCTGCCACACTCGATTTTACGTACGGCATATCTCCGTTTATAAATTCCGCAAGCGGGCTATCGCCTTTGGAATCCAGTAACTAAGACAAATAAAACTATTTTGAACGCTACCGTTCCGTGGATTTTGTTTGAGTTCCCACACCCTTTCGAAAATTCTATATGGAATGGTAGCTGTGTTTTGGCCATAGGTATCAGGCGACATTTTAGATTTAAATACCAAAATTTGGCCACACTTAGCAAATTCATTAAATAGTAATAACAAAATACATAATTTAACACTGATCTTATATTTTAATTTATACCTGTATAAAAATTAAATAATTATTAATGTTTATTATTAAAACTAATTATTATTATCTGCTATTTTTGAGTGACCCATTAATTGCTTACTTTTTGCTTCTTCCATAAGGAATTATTACGAATGTATGTTGAGGGACTAAAACTAATTTTAAATTTGGTAACACTCTCACTGCCGGCTCGTAATCGAATTGTTACAACCTGCCGGCGCGCGGCGGAAGTGCAGCGGTGAGAGTGTTAAGTTTTTTTTAATACTTAAAGCAAATCATGTCGATATTACATTTTTTTTATGATAATGGAAGGCAAACAAGCAGAGGGATTTCCTGATGGTAAGAAATTTACGCCGCCTAGAGACACCAAAGGCGGTAATGGTGCGTTGCCAACCTGAGGCTAGGGGAAGGCCTTGAGCAAAAGTAAGTTTACCGGTTACCTTACCCTCCAAACTGGAACACGTCATGACATTATTGCGGCAGAAATAGGTGAGGCGGTGTGTCGCTGCGAAACTCTACCACCTAGTCAAATGTCACGGTGCTAGTGACGGTAAACCTATGCTCGCCTTTTACGAGCTGCCTGGCAGGAAGGCAGATGGTCTATTCTGCAAAGGAGCCCGGACCAACACGGGGTAAGACACTTCACAAATCATTTCATGTGTGCCTATAAAATTTGAAGAGTTATAATGTCCTCTCCTGATGGCCCTAGGGCTACCCGAAAAGAATGTTCTTGCAAATAAAAGAAGGATTCTTCAAATTTAAGTGGAAGTATATTTAAGTAAACGTGGAACTTTCTATAAATTCAGAACCTCTTCTTTTTCAAGTCAGTTGTATTCACATTAAAAAATAACGCACATTTTCTTTTTTATTGTAAAATTTATAAATAAATTGTGAAGTACAGTTACTTCTACATGTTTAAGTATCACTCATATTTGAGTAGATATTAAACTTAATACTCAGATTAGTATTGAAAATCTTTGATTTATTTAAGTAACAAAACTTTTTAGTAATTAAACATTTTCAATACACCCGACAAAATCTACTTGCTATGCAGCTAAGAACCATCTCGATCTTTTTAGCATTCAAATAAAAAATCCGCATCGAAATCGGTCCACCCGTTCAAAAGTTATGTCACAAACACACGAATACACTCACACACAAATTTCTAACCCTTTTCCGTCAGAGATTAGAAACCCTACCTATTGCTATTGTTTCAGGAGATGAAGGCTCAAAGCCAGACTGGAGAGTTCCTTATGCCCTATCGAAAGAGCAGAAGGCTTCAATACTTCATCACAAGCAATCATTAAGTTCAGGTAATGTATTTTTGTGTTTATTTTACTATGTAGTTCTTTACAAAGTAAGCAAGTTAAATGCTTGTGTTATGGGTGTTAAATAGATACCAGAATAAATTAAATAAACACCCAGACCCGGAAATGCAGATATCTTAAGGTCCTGCAATCCTGCCGCCGTCGGGAATCAAACCCGAGCCTCGGGGTTGGTCGGTGGAGTGTACGCTAACCTCTCAACGAACGAGGCGGTCAGATGAAGAGGTAGTGGAAATTCGACTAATATAATTATCATGGCTGTTTAACATTCAGTAATCATAGACGAATTACAATACTTAGATACTAACATGATATTAGAAATGCGAAAGTGTGTATGTCTGTTGCTCATTCAAGTAAAAACCAATGATAACCGATTTTGATGAAATTTGAAATACATGCAAAAAAATGCAAGCCGAGTTTAAACATAGGGTATTGTTTTCAAAATAAACCCCTAAACCCCTAATTAATAGGGGATGCAAATTTGTATGAAAATCGTAAATATTCTACGCTGACGAAATCTAGACGTTGACTACACGGGGTCCCCATTTC
This sequence comes from Calephelis nemesis, assembly GCA_002245505.1. Taxonomy (NCBI): domain Eukaryota; kingdom Metazoa; phylum Arthropoda; class Insecta; order Lepidoptera; family Riodinidae; genus Calephelis; species Calephelis nemesis. The sequence continues at coordinate 110,788 of NJDD01000715.1, read as the reverse complement.
GATTCCCAACTCAAATCAAATAAATTTAAATTTTTTTCCATCAAAAAAATTTAAATTTATTTGGTCATTGGCCAGAAGCGTGCACGTCGCGATCCCTTATATACAGCTAATCGTAGTCGCCAGTCTTTGCCTAGCTCTGCGAGCGTCAAAATATTTTTTTATTTAAGAGTTCCGCGAAGAAGGGTCTCCTGATGGTAAGAGATACCCATGGCTTTTAGACACCACAGATGTTATTGTGCGTCACTGTCCTAAGCTACTGTTTACTTTTTTCTAATTAAAAAAACTGAACTTTCTATCCATTTCTATTTAAAGAGGGCGCTTTCCGTTTCGAATATGCATCAGACAATGGCTTAGCTGCTGGGGAGGTGATAGAACCAGACGGTTCCAGGATTGGAGCTTACCAGTATAAGGATCCCAGCGGACAAACTGTCAAGCTGAAGTACCGGGCAGGGAAAGAAGGTTTCCAGGTAAGATGTTATTAGAAGATGAAATCCTTTTGGCGTAGGGATGTAACGATTCCATCGAACACTAGTAGATCTCCACAGAGTAAGCCATTTTTTCGTGGGCCAATGTATACGTTTTTACAATAAGCTTCCCAATTATCTGAAAGGCCTTCCATTAAATAAATTTAAAAAATGTATCAAAAGAATTTGTATAAAAAATGTGCTCCCCATACCAATCTCTTATAAATAATATTTTATGATGCATTATAACAATAAATATCAAAAAAAGAAATCGAACCTGCGCCGGGTCAGTAATCAGCGTTGGGTGTGCTCACTAACCATTGACCAACGAGGCTTCTACAAATTTTGTTTTTTATTTACAGATTTTAGAAGGCAGCCATTTGCCAAAGAGTCCAGAACCAGTTGCGCCTACTGCACAAGGTATGAGTTTATTGAAATTCAAATAAGCAGTCAGTGCTCGATATTGTCATTTTCCAGTTTGAAGAGTAGAGTTGTTCATTTCAAACAAGAGGCTTATAACCTAACCTCAATGTGTATTTCTTACTAGTCCGTCTGCTCCTTTGTCTGATTTAAAGGAGATGAACCATCGACCATACATCATAACAGGATGTGTGGTCGATGAGATAAACCTACGTACAAAATAAATGCCAAAGTCTATTATGGTGATGCCAATGGCTACTGCTTAAATGGCAGGCTCTTGTTAAAGAGTATTTATATTCTTTGATGGCAGGTATAGCAATCAAAACTAATGATTGGATTCAATTTGTTATAACTTGACAAGTGACAACTCTTGATACTTGACAGAATAGTTTACAAAGTAATTTTTTTTAGGTTATTTTGCTCCTTTCTGGGGCCGGCTAAGACCTTTCGGCCATGCTGCCATGTCTTCCGTATATAAATAAATTCTTTTTAGTAGTCATAAGTCATTTTAGGTCATAAGTCGTAAGTCATAGGTCAAAGTCATGTCAGGGTCTTGAGTAAAGCGGTGGTTTCGTTACTCAAGCTCATCTATGAGATTTGGCGGCAACGAGGAAATTCACGATACACTAATTTCTTCATGATTATTTTACTTGTGCACGTTCGCTGAACAAAACTAGACTAATTCCCACCTAAATTAACTAATTTCACTCAATGTAAACACGAAATTCAATAATTATGAAAAAATCCGACCATCTTCATTAACGATGGCGCCAAAACTCCCTTTTTTGAAGTTATACTTCTTTTGGCGCGTTAGGAAAAAATGATGAGGGTAAATTTTTACGATGCGCGCGCACACCGTCACGAAAAACCGACATGATGAAGTTAGCTATAGATAACATTTTAGTTTTTATTAAATATTAAATAAACTTTATTTAACTAAATAATGCTTTATAATAAAACTTTTAATGTATTAAATACCTTTTTTCTATGGTTAGTGTCATTTTGTCTACAAATGTAAAATAAGGCAAAAGATAAAATTTTTAAAAAGATTTTTATCTTATTACGCCGAAGAAGTATAACTTCTAACGCGTGTACATAAGTACACACACATTTTTTTTTAATTTAATTTTTTTTTCCTAGTTTGTCCCTTTCTGGGACCGGCTAAGACAATTTTTTTAAGTTAATTTGCCCCTTTTTCCGCCTGTTACCACCCTCATGTCATGCTGCCACGTCTTTCGTATGAAATATAAATTCTTTATAACACTCATAGTAAGTCATTTTAGGTCGTAAGTCAAAGTTATGTCAGGGTCTTGAGTAAAGCGATGGCCTCGTTACTCAAGCTCATTATGTGAGATTTGGCTGCAACAAGGAAATACATGATACACTAATTTCTTCATAAATTTGCACTTGTGCACTTTAACTGAACAAAATTTAACTAATTGCCACCTAAATTAACTAATTTTATAATTTACACGAAGTTCAATAATTACAACAAAACTACGACCATCTTCTTCTATGGCGCCATTTAATATTTAATTTTATTTGTATTGCTATTGTTTGTATTATTATTTTGTATTGGCGGGGCAAGCTGAAAATCAGTGTTGAGATTGATTAAGCCTTAACAAATACTGAGCTTTTTCCTATTGGCTGACTAATGTTGTCATGCTCTGTTTCTGTATTTTATTACTTATCACTTTTTGTCCTTTATTTAAGTTGTTTATGTTTAGGGTTAGGTTAATTTTTTTGTTGTATTTTAACGATATGTAAGTTTTAGTCTGTCAATAAATGTTTTCTGTCTTTCTATAATTTGCTTGCAGACAATTATTACCAGCAGGCATACGAGCAGCAGAGACAACAGTATCAGCTGCAACAGCAGTACAACTCCCAGAGAGTAGAACCTCGTCCGCAGTGGCAAGAAAACCAGGTTAATTCCATGTTTATTACATAATTTCGTTTATAACTTTGGTCAAATAATTGTTCTTAATATGACCCTGAAAACCACAGTCCAGCCTCTCCTTGTTGGTCCGTGTCTGTGCAGAATAGACCAGCTGCCTCTCTGCCAGACAGTACATAATAGATCAGCATAGTTTAATGAGTTCATGGTAGTAATTCTACTGTTTACAAACTAAACTTATTTTAGATGCACGTTATCTTTTTCAAATAAAACAAAAACAAAAGAGATGGAACGTTTTAGACATGTCTGATTATTGGACATGTCAAACTGTGATGATTTTACGCAACGTTTTCCGAGTAATAGACTAAACGTCTGTAGAAATGACGTGTACGGTCTAATTTGACAGCATTAGAACTGTTTTGTCTCTTTCTGTTACTTTCGTTAAAAGAAGACAGCGATAACTTAAAATTATTGCTGTATTGCGCATTACCACCATTATCAACAATATCACTAGTGGTAGCGTGCTGAACAGCAACTTGGTCAGATAGGTGTCCCACCGTATTACTTGTTCCTGCCGCCATAATGATAGTGTTTGGAACTGTCGTGTTCTGATCCTGATGGTATCCGATGGTAACGGATAGTAACGGGCGGTAACTGATGTTACCGGATGGTGTCGGATGGTACTTTTGGATGGTATTGTGCATTCAGTCTAATACGCCGGCCACTGGACTGCCGTGCATCTATAATATCTCCGACAAAACTTTTAAGTAATGTTACTAAGAATCATCTCGATCATGTCAGCTTTCAATCAAAAAATCAAGTTATGATGACACAGGTACAGAGACATACACAAACATACATATACATAAAAATTATAATTCCCTTACTTCGACGGGTGTTAAAATGTGGTAGGTAGTGTCACTCTAATAAAGATATATAGCTTTAATAGACGTTATACTTACTCTTCAAAGGATTGTGGGCCCTTACCATGAGCTTACGGCTTGTCAAGTTTACTGTACTTACTATCGTCTCTGTAAATTATTTGTATGGAAACTTTGAACAGCGCCTCTATTGGTAACTAAGAGAAACACACTTTTATAACAAAAGTGTCATAGATTTCGACACATAACGCAATCTATACCAACTCATACATGTACTTCAGAGAGAGTCAGCAATATTTAGAAATGACATTAATTCTTTGTTGGGAGATTAACCTCCAGTAGTAGTCTATAGCTTCATGGTCATTGGAAGGTAAATATTGGTTCGGAATTCCTGATGGTAAGAAATTCATGTCGCCTAGAGACAACAAAAGCGGTAACGCTGTTTTGCCAACCTGAGGCGGGGATGTTGGGCCTCGAGCTTAAGTTTATCTTCTATCTTATCCTCCGAACCGAAGCACGCTAACGACAAGTGCTGACGTTATGGCGGCAGGAATAGACAAGGCGGTGGTACCAATTCGGGCAAGTCGCTGAAAAACTCTACCACCTAGTTAAATGTCACGGTCTTAGTGACAGTAAAACTATGCTCGCCTTTTACGAGCTGCCTAGCAGGAAAGCAGATGGTCTTTTCTGCAAAGGAGCCCGGACCAACACGGGGAAAACTTGTTAGTTGTCTTACCATATGTTATCATACGAAAACTACATAATACATTTCTGGTAGGGTTCCAGTGGAAGCAGACCACAAGCAGCTCCTCAGTTCGTTAATCCAGGACCCAACCAAAACTGGAGACCAGAGGGCACCGATGATGGACAGGTATTTATATGTTACTAGCGGTCCGCCCCGGCTTCGCACGGCTTCCTCTTTAATCACTTTATCTATTAAAAAAACCGCGTTAAAATCCGTTGTCTATTAAAAAATTCGCATCAAATTCCGTTGCGTAGTTTTAAAGATTTGAGCATACAAAGGGACATAGAGACAGAGGAAACGACCGCTCAACTGCTCGCAGCCACTAAATGGCTCTTTAAAAGTTCGCTCAATGGCCGCAGCCACTAAATGGCTCCGTCTGCCGCGCTTCATTCTTAATTCAAGTTTGTTCAAGTAAACTTCGTGTATCCAAACATTTTTTTGTGTGTAGCAGACTATACAGCCCGTCGTATTAAAAAGTTTGAAGTGTGTCAACATGGTAAAAAAATTTTCGGAACGAGTTGAGTGGCAATGATTTATTCATCCGTTGCGCTTTTTTCGAGTATGTGGTTGTTTAGTGACTTTGTAAATAATGCGAACCAAAAGTGATGTAAAAATGTGTTAGTTAAGTGTTAAAATTATATTTTGGTAAGTGATAAACAATTTCATAAAACAATACATATCATTTAACTAGTTTTAGATAAAATTTAGCGATATTTAAGTCGGTCATGTATGTACTTGTGAGGTAACGGCCTGCTCGATTTTAACTATTTCTAATTATATAATTAATTATTCTTGTAAATAACATTTGTAATATGTTTATATGACATATCTACATATAAAACATATAAGTTTTATGAGTGTCTTCCACTAAATACTCCATAATAAGAGATAATAAGAAATTAAATACCTAGAACGTGACACTTTTTCGAACATTCAAGAATTTAATTCTACAGAGAATTCGTTTGTGAGAGATAGCTAATTTTATATTTTTTTAATTGACAAATATAATTATAATTCTAAATTTAAATTTACATCAAGTACATATTCGGAACATTTTGAAAAAAAAAAAACAATTATATTGTGGGCTTAATTTTCAAACCTTGTAACTCCAAAATTTTCGAAATGTTGTTATCTGATAAAAATCATGTTTACAACAAACACGAGCATTTATTCATTTAATGTAAAATAAGTTGTGTGTCTGTTTTCATTGTTAGTTATTTAATAAAACAGTTTTTCCTCCTCCTGTAAAATTTTACCAAATGGAGATACGTAGTTTGAAAATTAAGCCAGCGATATCAGATTTTAGCCGTTTGACCACCCGTTTTATTATCTGCAATAATAAAGTTAGATTGTATTATAATTTATAGTGTAATAAAGACTATAACTCCAGATTGAACTGAGAGAAATTTAATCGGTGTTTATTAATAAGTTGGGTTATGTTTTGAAATCAATTAGCGGCCAATATTAATGACATATCTACTGATAAAGATAGGCCTTCTGGGGTTTTGTTGCTAAGATGTTTTTGTTAATCATTGAAAAATAACAGCAGTTACCTGGAAACTGATCTAAAATATCACTATCTGTTATCTGAGATATGTTAATAATATTGACCGTAGATCTCCCTCACGAATATAAGGTCTTTCTAATTTACTGTGCAAAATCGGGACCGGATATTCCGCATATTGAACTAAAATATTAAAAAAAACTTGAAACATACAGATTTACTTTGAAAGGACAGGCAAGGCTTAAATGGAAATGTATTTTAAATATTATTGCCAAATTGTAATATTTACTTTTATAACCATTAATTCAAAACAGTCCGCAAAAATGCTTAAGTTGTTGTCACGCTAAGTCGTACCCAGTACGAGTCATGACGTCACCAGCTTGCGAATGCGATTGCTCGTAGTCTTCTCTTACCCCTGCAACGGAGTAGGGAGATGGTTTCTGGGCGAGTGCCCCTTCCCCATGATTTCTTTCTTTGGTCGTTAAACGACCACGTCGTTGGGTTTGCGTTGGTAGGATTCCCTTACTTCGGTTTTGATTTGTTATGAAGTCCCCGTTCCCTGATTTCTTCACGTCTGGTCGTGCGATCAGACCTACCGGGTGAGACCTCTGGGGGAGGCCCAGCAGATGCGATCAGCGAACGATGGGGCGAATAGGGATGAAGGCAAGTATCAGGTGTAGGTTAAGTAACTAAGCGATACACTTGCCACCTATCACATTGTAGGACTTAGTGTCTTCGGCTAGTCGTGGGTGCCATGGTTGTACGTCTTCGAGGATATGGACGTAGAGATACTTCTTTTTAACTTTTTGACGTTTTAAATGCGTTTTTATTTATTTTCAGTATCGGGACAACTATTTAGAAGAACAGAATCGTGGTCCCCATTCATTTGGGGAGGGATACGCCTTCGCGTTCAAAGGTTGATTCAATCATTAGATTAATAAATATGTATAAAAATTGTTTGGAAACTATTAAAAAAATTTAATATATATTTATTCTTAGTTTCCTTTGTCCTTTGTGGTTTAGTGGTTCAGACTTAACTGCATAAGGTCCCAGGTTCGATTCCCGGGTCGGAAATTAAAAAAATGTTTTTTTCTGATTTTCTTATTATTAACTTTTTATTGTACACAACAAAAAAATACAGAAAAACTTAAGACTAAAATAAACATAAGTACAAAGGGCGAGCTTATCTCGAATGAATGAAATTTCTTCCAGCCAACCCGTTACAGGAAAACAGTAAATGGAATATGTATCGAAAGACCTGGTGTACAAAACTATGCAAAAAAATATATAATATTAGTATGTAACTAAATACTATTACATACTAAACATAATACATATCGAAATATAACTATCTACACGAATAAAACTAAATAACTCTAAGAAGTTCTTTTAATTATTGTTTTTTGAAAGAAACTAGGGTTTCACATTCACGAATCTCACTAGGAAGCGAGTTCCATAACCTAACAGCATGAAATGTGAAGGAGTGCGAATATGCAGCAGAATGACTTGTGGGAAATCGCAACTGAGTACGGACAGATGAACGACAGGGTGAATCGTGTGAATATATATGTCTTATAAAAAAAACCTTGCGCTGGATTGGATTGCCCGGTTGGCGATAGCCTCGCCAGCTATCACGTTGTGGGGCTTATTGTCTTCGGCTTGTAGAGGGGCCCTGGTTGTGAAGGTACTTTTAGTTTTTCTATCTATATAGTTTTTAATGACACATAATAAAAAAACTGTCCAATAAATAAAAAAAATGGGGTGGGTTACTAATATCACTGAGGGGAATAAAATATACATAACAACCTATTCTCAGATCTACCGAGTGTGCAAATGAAGTTCCATCAAAATCGGTTCAGCCGTTCCGGAGGAGTATGGTGACAAATAAATCGTAATTTTGGTATATTTAGATAGAAAGAAAAATAAGCAGACAGATTTCTTAATCCTACGGAAGTCATGCCATCATGCCACCTATTGTCACTTAAGATAAGGTTATGGTGCCGTAACCTTGAAAATGGAATACGATAATAATGAGCACTGAATTTTGTCGCGGTTAAGAAAAAAATGTTACAATTTTACCAAATTTAAAAGGAGAAAACTAGGTACTGACTTAGAATAATAAGAGCGGCCAAGTGGGAATCGGTCTCGCCCATAGAATTCCGTATTGGCGCTTCTACGGAAGTAACATGTTATAAATTCATTGTTTTACTAGTAATATTGTTTTACTAGGTGGTAGAGTTTCGCAGCGACTCGCCCGGATTGGTACCACCACCTTACCTATTCCTGCCGCCATAACTCATGACGTGTTCCGGTTCAGAGGGTAAGGTAGCCGGGAAACTTTATTTTGCTCGAGGCCTAACATCCTTACCTCAGGTTGGCAACGCACCATTACCATCTTTGGTGTCTCTAGGCGGCGTGAATTTCTTACCATCAGGAAATCCGTCTGCTTGTTTGCCTTCCTATAACATAAAAAAAATTTTGTTTACATAAAGTGGTTGAGGTTAACAAAAAATACAATTATCACTGTATTACGATGTAGTACTCTTACTTCCGAGTCAGTAGACACCAACATACGACTTTTTTTTCGAAATGTCTACTGTTGTGTACGTAGAAAGACTTACAACGTCACCGGGCTAGTGGGCGAGTAAAATACTCAGCCACAGAATTCGGGATGAGTCAGTCAGTCAGTC
>NJDD01000715.1:59303-101466 GCA_002245505.1 Calephelis nemesis | reverse complement strand
TAAATTTGAAATCAGCATCCTCTTTTCAGTCTCAAATGACACCAATACGGTTATTTTATGAATAGGTTTAAAAAATAGCAATTTTTCAGAAAATTTTGTTTTGGATGTAGGTAGCCATTTCGTTTTCCAAATTTTCAACTTTTTTTTTAATTTCTAGCAATTGCCTAATAAGTTCTAAGAATTGGCGGTAACTCAGACTCGCTACGCCTTTCCGTTTACATTGACCTCTGGTCATTCTTTTACCAGGTACAGGTAGCTAAGCAAAAATTTTACATTTCTTACTTTTTTATTAGGCTTTATTTAAAAGTTAAAAAAGATTTAGTCTAGGTCTAACATAGCAGTTTTTCATTAATTACTTCCGGTAGCCATCTTGGATTTCAAAATGGTCGCCAAATTCAGAATCAGCACCCTCGTTTATGTCTCAAATGATACCCATATCGAGTATATCTATAACAGTTCAAAATTTTAAAAAATGTAAAAAAACCGATTGTTGTATGGTGGCTATCTTGTTTTTCGGCATTTTGAATTTTTTTCGAAAGTTCTTGTAATTGCCACCTAGGCTCTACAAACTGGCATTGTCACCTTCCCTCCAAGTCCTATCGTTTTGGCAGGCCGTCACCTAAATTTTTACCAGATCCAGGTAGACCAACTTTGACAATTTTATTTTAACTTTTAAAATTTATGCTATCCTATGGCAAAAAATTTTTTACGCTACGACCGCCGTAGCGGTTTTTCAATTATAACTTCCGGTCGCCATCTTGGATTTGAAAATTAATAAAAAATTCGAAATCCCCGCCCCAGATTACCCCTTAAAAGTCGTGTTTGGCGACTTGACCCGAAATTTTTAAAAATTTTAAAAAATAAAAAAAATTGGCCGCCATCTTGAAAAAATTAAAAAATCCGAAAAGCGCTGGCAACACCGAGCAATATTCACTATGGAAGCAAACCTCCATCTCTAACCGTTTAAAATCTACAGCCTTTTCAAATTTGTATGGCGGCCATCTTTTTTCCGCCATTTTGGATTTTTTTTCCAAAATCCATAGAAATTTTGTGAAACCGATCAATAACTTCTAAGAAAGCAAATTTCTAACTCTAACGGTTCGGACGCAATAGAAGAATCAATTTTGTATGGCGGCCATCTTGTTTCCGCCATTTTGGATTTTTTCATACAACTTTTGGCAATCGCCACCTGAAAGAGGCGCAAACCGGTCCCTCTAGGAGTCACCGTTTAGGCAGGCCGTCGACCGACTTTTTATTAGGTCTATATTTCCAAGGTTTTGGGTTTTTCTGGTTGGTTTGAGACCAACCCCTATCCGACGACATCAACACTGTGACTCTAGCACGACGGCAACTGGGAGAACAGTTCGGGGTGAGTCAGTCAGTCAGTTATCGTACGTGGTAGTCTAGCTTTATATATTATAATATATTATAATAATAATAATAACTAGTATTTCGAGCGGGTGTCTCCTGTGAGAACCAACATACAACGTAAGACGTAGTTACAGGGGGGGGGGGCACATTTTATTATTTGGGAAGTGTCTCTTGCGTAAATTACTCAAATAATAAAAAAAAGAAACCCCACAATCATTTGTTAAGGCCTGTCCGTATATACTTATTGTATTCACGAAAAAAAGAGTTTTAGCTCTAAGCATAGAGTACCCGCATTTTTTTTCTTTTTTTGTGTGTAAATCTTCACAGAACACGTCTACTTACAAAGTTTCAACAATATATTTTTACAGTTTTGGAAAAAAAATACATACGGACGGACAGACATGACGAATCTATAAGTGTTCCGCTTTTTGCCTTTGACTACGGAACCCTAAAAATGGATAATCCACCATTTGAAGATGGGTTTTCCCCATCCTCAGGCCAATTACAACTGATAATTCCCAATAAAACAACATTATAGTTCATATACCCACATTTTATTAAAATAACATAGTAACATTTTGCAAAATATTTCCGTCTCTTATACTCTTAACTAATAAATATAAATAACTATTAAGATGATGCTACCAATATTTAATTATTGGCATTCAATGATTAAACAACTAAGTTTAGATATAACAATTATAATGTAAATAAGAAACAAACAATTAATTTAAATAAATCTATTGTTTAATAATAATCACGAATTGCAAAATTATTATTTAATACCGATGCCATGGAATCGCCACTTTGAGAACTTTATTTAAAAAAAACAGTATTAAAATGGTTTAATCTACGAATTTCGATTCCATATATGCATTTCTAATAGTGAAATGTTTTTTTTTAAATAAAAGCAATCATTAAATTATTAATACAAAAGAATGGTAACAATAATTCATAAATTTCAAATTATTATAACTCTTATTAATATTTGCATAAAAAGCTTTTAAAATATCACTAATGACTATCACATTGATATTTCCAACTCCATAAATATTTAATATATTGTCCTAATAAATATCATATTTGATATTTTACAAATTCTATTTAATTATTACTACCATACACTTTAGCTCATGGCTCGCACATAGCATAGCACAAAATTTATATAATGTTAGAATAATATTCTATTGCTAATAATTAGATTTATAAATGATTAAAATAATATTGTAAGTAATCATATTCATGTATCTAATACACAAGACATTGAAAGGACCCAAACCCAGCTATTGTTATAACTATTGTTTTTACAGTTTATTACATCAAATATGAATGACTATTTAAAAATACGCATTTACAAAGCTAAAATATTTCTTATCGCTAGTTAACCGAATACTAAAATAGCATAAGCATGGTTAATGATAATACATGCCTAAATCTAAATGTTATGAGTAGGTATATACTATAGTATGTCACGAAAACTACTTCTTTATTACTTCAATACGCGTTTTTCAGAATTAGCGAATATATATTTGAATATCATATTGTTTTATTACACCTAGCACTGGAAGTTTATGTGATTATACTTTTTTATACTACAACATTAATACTATAACAATTACAACAGCCACCGATATTTGTATATAAATAAAAAAAGTTTTTTTTTTGTTTTTTGTTGTTTTTTCTATGTATATTTATGAAAAGAGCAAAGAAATATTTCAAAATAAATGTAGTACATAATAATTGTCAAACATACTCTGGACATATTTAACCATTATTTCAATAAAACCATTTACGCAGCCATACGTAAATGATTCTTTGTGTCATTTTAGCTATTTAATTAATTCGAAAGTTTCTATATACCTACTTAGTTTAATATTCAAACATTATAAATAATAAAGTAAAATTTTTCATCATTTTCAAAAAGTAAAGAACATCATTGAGTGTTATATCGCTCTTTGTCTCAAATAAAAAATACAGAAAATTCGATTAAATATGCTTTATACTTAATTAAATGTTTTAAAATATATTGACACAGTAATGGCAAAAGTATCCATTGTATGTAGTTGACAGTAAATAAAAAAGTTGAATATTGAGAAATCCATTAAATGTTTCTTTCTACACATGCCTATACTATACTTAATGCACAAAAACTTTAATTAATCTACGTTTTATAAATATCCTTTAATAATTTGCCTTATTTATATGATTAAGTAATAAAATAACTGCAGTAAAAAAATACTAATAATTGTTTATCGGTAGATTGAATACTAATCTTATAAAAAATGCAAATAAATTATTACACTTAATAAGTTTACATTAAATAAAACCGGCATAAAAGAGATTTTTTTAATTTAAATCAAAGATAATTACTAAATAAAAGTTATATTGTACCAAAACGTATCTTAAATTTTCAAAACTGCGAAATAAGCGTTATACCTAATTAAATTAACATGAGGTAAATTTACAGACCTTCAAGACACTACATTCAACAAGATATATTTATTAATGATGATATTTAATGACAATAATCATTCATATTTGATAAATTGATATTCAATTTATATTAATTATGCAATAATATTATACATAATATAACAGATAATATTACGTTACATATATATAAAAAAGACAATTCTTAATTTAAAATTATTTTAAAATAAAATAACAATGACTTCAAAGTTAAAACAGCTTATAATATGCGCGTATAGTATTTTTATAATTATTAATGAAAATTATTATCATTAACCCTCTACTACTGTGAAATTTCTTAAATTGTAATAATAAATAAAATACCCCTGTACTAATCCAATAGGCTTGGTCCATTATAATTAAAAAAATATTCAAAAATTTTATAAAATTATTGTCGACTAAATTATTAAATATAAACTTGGCTTAAATTGTGTATTTTAAATAGTAAAAAATATGGAAAATATTATTGTCCATAATATATTAAAAATATTGTCGAAGTCACACATGCAAAAATACTAAAAAAACATGACAAAATCAAATAATTTTGAAATGCGTATATATATATAGTTAACCCTGATTTTAGGCATTATAATATAGTAATCATGGTTATACGGACAGAAAATTGGTCATTACCCTTCTAGAATATAATATATTTTAATATGTAGAATAGAATATATTTGGCAGTTACTACAGTATAATGATAAAATATTGAATGATATTTTACTATAACTAGATTTATTTCTAGAAAAATGTAGATATTTTATTTAAAATATTTAGCTTTTTTACAGCTACAACACTTCGACGTTACTACTGTTAAATATGCAAATACTTCACAAATTCAAACTCAAAAAGAGAATATATATAGATGGCCGTTTGTTTGAAATTAAATTTAAGTTTCAGTTTGTAAGTGAAAAATTTCAAGTTCGCAGAGGGTTTACCTGATGGTATTAGATAACAATTAAAAAAAAACATTATTAGCATTCACAACGTTATCAAAGTTATTTTTTCACTTTTCTATGTACACGGAAATTTACATGTGACAAGTACGAGTATAATTATATTTTGAATTTGTGAAATACCTACACACACTTTTAGCTATATTATGTTAAAAATATATAAGGTATAGAACATTAAATATTAAAATATTTCATCTTATAGGCGCAGTTTTTATCGGGCGGGCTTCAAAGTGGCTTTTAAAATGGCGGTCTTTATTCTTCTTCTTCGTTTTGGTAGCTAACGTACCGAACTGATGACTTTTCACTGACAATTAGACTCTAAAAATATAAAATGAAAAATTACACTAATTTATCTAACCACTAAAGCACACAATAAGTAACAGTACTATGTACAGAACACGCGCTCGTATACAAAACGCAAGCAAATTTGAATATTAAAATGTGTAGTAACGGTTCATATTGCGCTGAGCTTATTGACCCGACTTATTCAAAAACCCACGTATGTCAAAATTTAAACTTAGAACGACAAGTACAACGCTAGTACGCTTAGGTGTTTTTTGTGGCGCATTCACTAAATAAATTTTAAGTTAACGCTATTTTCTTTTAACGATAGTCATAGAAAGAGGTAAAACATGTTAAGTAAGTGATGTCGATTAATTTGTACATGACATTCCTACAGACTAATATATTCCGCGGCAAACGTTGATTGGATACGATCACGTTTGATATATCGTCGGTCCGAGACGTTACTGGAACATCTCAAAAAGTTTTGTTTTTTGTTAACTGTACCAATCCATGACACGACAAACAATCTTTGTAGATCATTAACGGAATATCTCAAATACGAATTCAGTTCTGAGCTAATTAACATAAACGGTTATAGCTCCGATCAGCACTTTTAGTTACGTATTAGGTTATTTCGAAATGTTCCAAAGTAGCCCTGTAATCAAGGATTTCACCAAGTACATTTCTAAATGTTCCAATAATTCTCCGAAACTACTGACTGATATATTTGGAAATATGCCACTTTATTTCTTGACTAATCGATATTGGAATGGAACATTTCAAAATATGCCACTACAACTTTATAAAGCATTTCGATTAAAGAATTCGTTATCGGAACATTTCTAAATATTCCAGTAGCATATATTATTTTGCAATAAATTTTATCGGTCATTAATGGAACATTTCATAAATTAGCTAATATTTTGAAAACCAGTCATCAAAAATAAATTCATTATAAATTAATTTGGAAGTAATGAAGCTCACTATAAACATACAAAAATTCAATATCAAGTTAGTTCAAATTTCTTTGTTATCACGAATTTATGACTTTTAAAAATCTTTTCTATCTCATAGCTCGAAAGTGCAAATTTAGAGATGTTCCAATAACGTCTCGGACCGACGATATATCCGGTATAATTTGAGATGTCTAAAATGTTCCATTTCTTTGCGTTTTTGCTCTGTGAGTAATATTATGCTGTGCTTTTTTGTTTTCATGGAAAAAAGTAATATACACCTAAAACTTAAAACTGAACTAAACTTTAGTTCGTCCTCAGCAGAATTACGAAAAATTTGCATTGAACGCTCCGAAAATAATAATCACGACGTAACTAAATTTAAATTTTCTTAATAACTTTTTTTTACGATATTGAATAATAATGAAACAGACACATTTTCTGATATTAAGAAATTCAAGATAAATACGAGCAACGCGACTAGCGTAGGTACCTGTCAACAGCCAAACGCCTGCTTCTTACTTATATCTTCATGCCAAATCCTTAACAGTGTAGGCAGAGAGTATCGAGTGTCAAATGTGACTTTCCTTACAAACCTGCCTAGTTTTCTTTACACAAACACACAATAAAAAGCAGTTAGTTTACTTCAATTATAGAATAGCGACACTTCTGTTTTACTTATTTTGATGGAAGATATTGATTTTATGTAGAACAATGATTTAAATTAAAATTTACATACACGTTTATTTCTGATTTTGTGACATTGGGTTGTGTTGTGTAAACATAAAAATAATATTCATATTTTTAAATGAAGAAACACTTGTACTGTTTCACGTATCAATTATACTTTATTATTTTATAAATAGCCTACCGGTTTCGCTTATGACAGCATCTCTGATGTACAGCATCTCTAATGATCATCTCTGATGATGCTGTCATAAGCGAAACCGGTAGGCTATTTATAAAATAATAAAGTATAAGTGATACGTAAAACAGTACAAGTGTTTCTTCATTTAAAAAAAATTAATATTTGGAAGTTTTACCAAGCGCCGACGATGTGAAATATCAAATATAAAAATAATAAATGAAAAGATAACCTGTTTCTCATTCCTAGCTGGTGGTGACCTTAGCAATAGTAGGAACGGAGCATAGGCAAAGTTCAGTATGGCTATGATCACAAGCATCCATTCGAAGCCAATACTGTTTACCAGAGCACCAGAGAATGCTGGACCTAAATAAAAAAAGTATCTTAATGCCCGTAGCTCCAAAGAAGTAGGCATAGGCATAAACCAGGGCACTCACGACTAGCCGAAGGCACTAAGTCCCACAATGTGATAGGTGGCAAGCTTGTCGTCAACCGGACCTATCCTGGGCACCGTTATTATTACTAAAAATTGAAAATATACACTTTCTAATTTTGTTTTGTTACCTGACCCGGAATTCAAACCCGGGACCTCAAGAAGTCAAGCCCGACGCCGGACCGCTAGACTACTGAGGCGATCTTATGGTTGCCCGATCAAGGGTACAAACCCGAGACTTCATAAATTTAGGTTCTTCTTTAGGTCTTCGACTTGGTGTTGACACCGGACCCGACAGAGGCGATCAACCTGGACCTAAATAGTTTTTTAACTATACCCTGCTCTGGTTTCGGTCTTCGTTATCATAAAACTAGTAATTAAAATTGTCGCCAAATTCTTCAGATTCATCAAAATCAGTTCATGTAATAAAGCGAAAAGTGAATAGACCACAGTAAAAAAACAGCAATCTGATTAATAAAACTAGCAAGTACATCATAAAAGGCGAGAGTCAGTTTGTTTGCTCTTATTTATGTTACTCCTACGAGCGCGCAATGCCCTACCTGACATGTTTAGTAAATCTTCCTGAGATGCCTGATTAAGGAACTCACCCACAGCATATCCCAAACAGAAGGCAGTATCTCCAATGGCGTAAACCGAACCGTATACTGCCGCATGCCGAATATCCACCAGGAAGCCCAGCTCCGGCATCATGGACGAATCAACCATCCCGATAGCGAAGCCCAAACCCGCGTTGGGGATTATCAAGTGTTCTAGTTTACGGGCCATAGGGATCTGGAGGAAGAAACACGATAAAGTCACCTAGCCTACTGAACAAATATATTTTACATTACTAAACATATTTTAACACATTAAATCTATCTTTTTTTCTTATAGATAAAAATAAACCGATATTTTGTTATCGACTAGAGGTAGGCAGAGGCACAACCAGGGCACCCACGATTAGCCGAAGACACTAAGTCCCACAATGTGTTAGGTGACAAGCCTATCACATTTTCTTTTCAAGTCTAGTCCAACACCTGGACCGCTAGACCTCAGAGGCGACTTGTTATCGACTAGTTTGTCGTATCACATGCAAATGGACCAATTTCGTATATTCTTTTTTGTTATATTAATTATTGCCACGAAAAAATAGGTTTATCTGATCGAAAGACAAGCCGTAGCCTAGAAACACTATAGCTGTTATAGGTGCGTCGCTGTTCTGTGGGGCCTATTGTGCAAGTATACCGGCTACCTTCCGGACCTGAACACGACAATGTCGTTATGAGGTCAGGAATAGGTAAGGCGGTGGATCCCTACCCCAGCAAGTTGCTTTACAGCACACTACCGTCAGTGGTCTTGGTGGCAATGACCAATTAAACCTATGCTCGCCTCTTACGAGCCTGGTAGGAAAGGCAGATGATCTATTCTACATAGGAGACCCAGATGAACACGGATCAACAACAGTATAAATCACTGGAAATATAGACAAATTTATCACAAAGTACACAAATTTTAAGTTTATGTCAAGGTATTCGTAAACGCGGAAATATTTTGAAAATAGAACAGAATAAATTTAATAAACGCTCTGGATATCTGGAAATGCAAACATCTAAATGCTCATCACGCTAATGTATGTATGCTCTGTATGTATGTTGGTCGGTGGAGTACGGCGTGTGTTGGCCCTCCACCAACAAAACGGTCTATACTACGGCTACGCTTGAAATTATTTAACGAAACGGTCTATGCTACGGCTACGGTTGAAATTATTTAAATTCTTACAAATATGTAATTTATTCAAAATGTCATAAAACAAAAGAAACATTATACAGATTATGATACAGGTTGACATTAAAGCACCAGCCAAACTTTGAAAAACGTTTTGGAATGAAGTAATAAAAAATAAAAATAAAACAATTTGTGTTCATCCAACGCAATAGTTCAGTGGTATCCAAGATGTATGATTATAACGGAAACAAGGCATAAAACCGATTCCCATCGTCCGCAGTCGCATTCACAGGCTGGTGACGACATGACTCATACTAGGTTCGACATAGAATGACAACAAATAAATTATTTTTGTGGATTATTTCTAATAATTTTTTTTATAAAAGTATACATTACAATGTGGCAATTATATTTAAAATGCATTACCTTTACGCTCTTAAATTAAAATTTGCCCGGTCCTTTCACAGGAATTTTGTACGTCACTCCAATATTGAACTATATACAAGGTATATTTGACACCGTAACGAAAACTTCTGTGGATTGGATACATATCGAACGTCAAAATTTTTCTACAGTTTATGTCGGAAACAAGTGGATAAATTTAGCAGTTTTTCAGCCCGCAATGTATGGTTAACAGAGTACACGCATTAAGCCACGCGTCGCGAGCTGTAAGTGCCGACCTTTGCTGTTTTACGTAAAAATGTGTTATTTTTTTATATTAATTAAAAACCGAGTTACGTTAGATAGTATTAATGAAATAATAGCGAAATAAAAAAGAAATACAAACATTTTTGAAAAATTCATGAAATTTCCGACACAAAATTCCAACTACATGTCCATCATGTACCTACATAATTCATGGTTTCATTTTTCGTTACGCTGTTATTTACACGGTGTATGTGTAGTTTAACAATTGAATTGAATATCAGCAAATTTCAGTATTTTTTTGAACACGGTAAAAGAAAGGTAGTCATGACAAAAAATATGATCAAGATTCTCACATCTTTTCGTACTGCCTTAGGCTAAAACTTGTTTTAAAAGTGCCCGTTTTTAGGACTCTGACCACCTAAAACGGTAGTTGTTAACAACATTGAAGAATAATAAAAAAAAACTTACCAATATAAGACACAGTCCAATCACAACAAGACCGGAGCAAGCTGCCAACCATCTACCCATCTTGTGACCGAGGGGACCAAATAGATTTGTACCTGGTAAAAATAAAATATTAGCAAAATAAACTCTTTTTTGACATTGAATAAAGGAGGTTATGTATATGTTCGATTTGTTTTCCACCAGCTGTGCAAAGATTTTGAAAATATTTTTCAAAAGAATCTTCTTCCGCGGTGATCGGTGTGAATCCCAGGGAAATCGAAGACAATACGCAATGTTTTATGTACTTCGATGACATGCATGTTTCTTGCAGATTTACTGCGTTTAATTTAGGTATTTGACATATTTTTGACAGAAGAAACACCCCTTTGGTTATAAGATGACTTGGCTTAAAAATAAGTATAAATATAATATTTACGAAGGAAGAGGTAGAATAACCCTAGGTCTTAGCCTATTCCGCGAGGGCAAATTTTGTTATAAAAATATATACATGTTTAAATATCTATATATAAATACGTGATGCGAAAACTTTGGACCCCTTTTTACGAAAAAAGCATAAAATTTGGCACACTTATAGTTTATGTGTAGGGGAAGTGCAGTACGCTTATATTTTTAATAATGATGCTTACAAAGAACAATAAATTTATAATTCAAACATTAACCACACTACTATGCATTTGACACACACAAACAAAATTTGATGACTAGCTTCCGCCCGCGACACCGTCAGCGCGGATGTCGGTCTAAAAATGAAAAATTCAGATTAAATTTTTTTTCTACGTATTTTTCCAGGATAAAAAGTATCCCATTTTATGCCCAGGATAATAAGGTATAATTATACCAAGTTTCATCGAAATTGAACCGTTAGTTTTCACGTGATGCCTGAACATACAGACAGACAAAAAAATTTTAATCACATATTTGGGTTTGGTGTCGATCCAGTAACACCCCCTGCTATTTATTTTTTCAATATTTTCTATGTACAGAATTGACCCTTCTACAGATTTATTATACGTATAGATAACGATAAAATATCACAGATGGCACACTAAAAAGTTTGGAAACAAAGTCTTAAGAAATGAAGATGGCGCTCTTTATCAACAAGATAATAAAATGTTTTATGGTCGAATTTTGACCAATGGGCGACCACTAGTTACTGTTATTTCGTAAAATACAAAAATTAAGATAGATACTGAAAGATAGTAGAGTAAGTTATATTTTTACCAATAAGATAGCAAATGCTGGCAGGCAAGAAGGCAACGCCTTGTTGCCACCGCCTGGCCTCCATGGTGTCTGCCATCCAGATCGGTAGACTCGGCTCCAGCATGGCGATACCGACGTTGGCGAATGTTATTGCTCCTAAACACAAAAAAAAGTAATAATTCAAGGAAGATAAGCAAAAAGCTAAAGACATGGAAGACGTTATTGCCAAAAGGAGGTTGGGATCTCATTTTACCACAAAAATATTTAGATTTCTGTTTAATTAAACACCGTCTAAACTTGACATCTAACCAAGATGACGCGGTACCATATCACTGGTTGAGAATCAAAATTTAGACGGTATGTACCTAGTAACATACCTATATGTTTAACGAATGTTTTTTTATAGTACAAGTGAGACGGTTGGTGTTTAAGTTATTGAGTTCAGCAAAGTTAGTTTAAATCAATAAATAAATATCCCTCGACAGATTACATAAATTGAATCTAGCCCCAAAGTAAACATATTATATGCTTGTGTTATGGGTGCTAGTCAACGATACTAATACATAAAATACTTAAATAAATAAATTAAAATAAATATAGATATAAATTTAATAAGCACCCAGACCTGGAAATGCAGACATCTAAATGTTAATCACACAATTGCTTCGCACAACACAAGGCTCGCGGTTGGTCGGTGTAGTTAGGCATATACGCTAACTAGATCTCTAGAAGATCTCTAAATCAAGAATATAAAATGCTATGCTGCTTGAAGATTTTTTCCTTACCAGCGGCCACAATGATGTAAGGGTCCGTAATCAGAGCCTTCAGAGATGGGGGTTCCGTCTCCTGACGTACTACTCCTGGTTGAAGTATCATCAGTTGGAGGACTGAAACAAATAAGTACTTAATGAATAAAACTATTTTTACGCCCATATCCCTGAAGAGGTTGGCAGAGGCACAACCAGGGCACTCACGATTAGCCGAAGACCTTAAGTACCACAAGGCAAGGCCCATCGCCAACTGGGCACATATCCAATCCCGAGCAACATGGTAATGCGGAATAAAGGAATGCGTGCCCAACCTGGGAATCGAACCCGGGACCTCATGAAGTCAAATCCAACACCTGGACCGCTAGATAGCTCAGTTTCTCCATAAAATATCTAAAAGATACTTCTAACAACAAAATAATAATAAGCTAAATCCAAATGCTTAATGAAAATTCCTTCTGCTAGTCGAAATTCTTTGGTATATTCGAATTTCGAATTAAAAAATTCGCTGTGCGAACTGGTCTTTACAAATTTTGAACGAATAGTTCGGTTTCGATGCGGATTTTTTATTTAAACGCTTTTGTGATCGATATATTAGTTAAATTATTTCTATAGTGGGTATAGATAAATGAAGATATGCTTACGTCCATCACCAAGAGCCAAAGCCGACAGCATCAAGAAAGGAGCAGTCTTCCCGACGAACTCATACATGAGACCGCCGAACGGTGGACCAATCAGGACTCCAAGCGCCAAACCTCCCAAGGCAATACCCATAGCGTTCCCTCTTTCCTGAAAATAAAATTACAGTAGTACTATTTAAATTATGCGCTTCGGCTATATTCGTCAAGCTTCGGAAATCCAAATGTATTTTCAGGATATCT
Source organism: Calephelis nemesis (assembly GCA_002245505.1). Taxonomy (NCBI): domain Eukaryota; kingdom Metazoa; phylum Arthropoda; class Insecta; order Lepidoptera; family Riodinidae; genus Calephelis; species Calephelis nemesis. The sequence goes on along the minus strand of NJDD01000715.1, from coordinate 88,448 downwards.
ATATAGAGTTGTTATTACATAATTAATCATTTCGCTTGAATTTAGATTAGGTCAGCCAATTTAAAGATAAAAGTATAAAGTGTAAAAAGAGTAGAAAGTGTAAAGCCGAAGCGCATAATTTAAATAGTAGTACCTACCTACTGTATATTTGTATGTGTATCTGTTTATCAAATTATTTATAGTTATTGACGCTAGATTTTATAAACTTCCTGTACCTAACTTACGCCAAAATCGTTACAAAAGCAGGAGGTACTCCGGGTAAACAAATTTCATGCAATGTAATGATTTACGAAAAAGAATATCATGTAACGATTCATGACCGGTTCCTTTATTCACAAAACGAGTCGTTTTGTTTATGGAAGGTAGTTGTTTGTGCGAATAGTAAGATATCTTACTACAGTCGCTCGGTGTCAGTAGTTAACACCGACCATTTTTTGAAAAACGAGTAAAGCTTAATTGCTTTTGGACAAACTACGAGTTAAACTAATGGATTACGTTTCGTTGATTATAGGAACCGGACATAAGAAGTTCCCTAAATCTATTGTAAAATCGCTTCCAAACCTAGTCAGACAAGTGAAGAAAGGGATAGATAAACTCCCCGGAAACCTTTTACTCAACACAACCTTTTAAGCATCATCCAAACGGTTGTAATCCCGCCCCAATCATGCTTTCCACAAAGGTGACCTTGGTGGAAACTTTGTTTGAAACAAATCAAAATTTGGATTAAATGTACGTTTCACACGGATGAAAATCAACGTTTACAACCAAAATTTTAATCCGCGTGGAACCCCTATTAGGTATTTGTTTTATTACTTTGAGCGGTTCGTTTCACATTTACCAACTCCGTCACCTACGCCAAAGAAAGCCCAGTTCTTAAGATGGCCCATTTTCAACATTTTGTTATTTTTAAAGTTTTAAGGGTTTATATTAAATTAAATTACTACAATTATTATATTAATTATATTAAGTTACTACAATGTCCCGTTACCAGTGATTTGAAATCATTCAAACTTTAAAAAACTACAAAATATTGAAAATGCGCCATCTTAAGATCTGGGCTGTCTTAGGCGCTACTTGCGCCATATATAAGTAATTTTGCTTAACTAACCTTGTCATCAGGATATCGCTCTGCCAGCATACCCATACCAGAGACGGAAGAACACGAAGAGCCTATCCCTTGCAACGCTCGAGCGATGAACAAAACGCTGTATGAACGGCCGAAAGCGAAAACTGCAAACAAAGTTTTATGTTATATCATCCATTAGATGCAAATATCGATGCACAACTTTATATTTATTTGCCACAGACATGCTCAGCTTTCTCCACATTCAGTATGCTTTCTTTTCATAAAAACATGGCAGTTTCGGAGACTTTTGATACTACCCTAGGACATTATCCAAATGATCCTCATTCGCATTTTGTATTTATTTTGTCAATCTTTCATCTGCAATACTTTCCACATGGCCAAAGCGACGGATCATGCCGTTTTTACATTTTAACACCAACACTTTCTTTCAATCCCACTCTATCGCGGATCTCACTGTTACGAATGCGGTCAGCGAGAGTTACACCACAGATTTTCCAGAGCGCTCTCATTTCGAACGTATTCAGCCTGCTCCAATGTTTTTTCTGGCATTCTCAACTCTCGCTTCCATACAAAAACGTTGTAATAGGCACAGAATTATGCAAAGTGAATCTAGCCTCTGGACTCAAAACCTCGCTCTCAATTAGCTTATCCAACATCCAAAAATTATATCTCAGTAAATTTAATCAGGTGCTTTTGGAACTAATCTTATGTGACTAATACATGCTAATACTAATACCGTGGATATTTATAGCCTAGAGATTTTATTGGCAGTTACCAAATGTTGGAATTACCTCTACTTCACATCTAATGTCTCATTTGTTCGTATTCTAGCTGATACTATAAAAATTGTAGTCCAATCTATGAATACAAGGGTAGTTAAAGTCTAAGATCCGGTTTTAAAACTTCACAATCCGATTTATTGTATAAGAGATAAGAAATTAAACAAACAGACGATGCCTGAAGGTTGGAAGAAAATTTTAACAGCAAAATACTCATAACTTCACACCTAACTCTACCGGTCATTGTTAACAAAGAGTATATAATCACTACGTGATTGTTAAGCTCGGTTTCGATTCATAAAACAGCCATAAATGTACAATAAAATCTTTGTCTGTATGTCTGGATCTGGAATTAAAATTCTAGATATTTATTTTTGAATATCTTTTGTAGTACTCGTATTTACAAGTTTTGTGTTTTACCTGGTATTTGTTGCAAACAGGTACTTAATATCAGTGCGTGTTGTTACTTATTATGTGATATTTGTAATAGGTATTTTTAATGTGTTACTTACTTAGTGTCGAAAGGAACATCAGAACGAACCCAGTAAACATCGGAATGCTGTAACCGATTCTGTAAACAAACATTTATAGTGAATATCATTTACTCAGTTTCTCAAATACGCAGGTTTAAAATGTATATTTACAGGGAGATCCAGACACGCCTCAATGTAGAGTATAATTACATATCTTTTCTCAAGAAATGTTTTCAGGACTTGTGTTTTTTTCAATTTTCAAATAACATTGAAACACGCACAACATTGAAAAATTTAAGAAAACTAATTAAAGTTATCGAAAATTGTAATTTGGAACGGTATATGAGTACATATGTATCAATCAACAGCAGATGCTTTTCAGATATCTAGGGCTCAGTTAAGGTACGGAATAATTATTATTCTTTTCATAAAACAAATCAATTTTTTATCTGGGCCAGATACTACATTTTTTTTTCTTAGAAATAGTTATCGCAATATTTTTTATGTGTGAGGTCAGCAAGTAAGTACACAGCTCTCCTGGAGAATAGAAACAAGCATGGTACTCGTACCACACATGTTATAGGTACCATACTTGTCATGTGACCGGGATGTTAATCCTATTGTGCAAGTCTACCGGCTACCCGTACCCTGCCCTCCAAATCGAAACATGACAGTGTCATGGTAGCAGGAATAGGAAAAGCCGTAGATCCTTACCTGGGCAAGTCGATGCACAGCACTCTATCACCAGTAGTCTTGTTGGTTACATACCTTTATTTTACAAGTCTCGTCTCTCACAAGATGACTCGTAGAGATAGTTCGTTTTGCTTAGCGGATCCAGCCCAATATGGGAAAAAACCCGCTATACCCTAACCCCTAACACTTACTTATGTGTCAGGGGTCCAACGAAGGGGTTAGCTAGCAACTGCACTATAGCTTTGCTCGCGAACATCACACCGACAGCAACAGTTTCGTGCAGTAGTTCTTGATGTCTTTCTTCCCTTTCAGCTGTTAGGTTCACTGCGAAAATAAAGAACAAAGTAAAGGGCCTTCAATATTAAACTACTTAATATACCTTTAATATTAAGTTTTAGTGTCACGATGTTGTATATTACATTATAGAAAATTCATTTGCACCATCTCAGTTTCCAAATAATTTGCAGATTCTCAATTCGACTATGTGTTTTTTTTTTGTATATTTGTTACCCGATTACTTCGCCAATAGCAAACTAATTTTTAAATTTCTCTTTTAAATATGAAGAAAAGCTAAGGAGGTTTTAATCCGCCGACTACGTAGATCAGGCGGTGCAGCTCTTGACAAATTTTACTTCGCGTTTTGGCGCCATCGAGAGAAAATATGGTCGAAGTTTTTAAATTTCGTATTGATATAATCTCAACGCTCTCGATATCGCTATCGTATTGGCTTAAGTACGCCGATGCGTAGAAATAAGGGATGCATCGATATGCATCCCTAATTTCTTCTATTCTTACCTTGAGTAACATTATCGAGTGCAGGCAGCGTCAGATTGAGGCAGGGGCAGTTGGGAACAGGCGACGGTCGGGGGGTGGTGATGTCTTCCAAACGGACAGATAACGGTGCGTCCGGGTGACGGATGTCGTACAGGAACTCAGGGATTATGGGCACTGTGAACAAAGACGTAGGTTGAAGTTACTATTTAAATATTTACAGAAAGTCCTGACAAGTATTTGTACTTAGTATATGTCACTGCATAGTATTTTACCCGTAGTATTTGGTTCCCTTACTAAAAAATGTAAACGATTTCAACTCATATACAAGCCTGTGACTTCGCTCCTTCAGCTGCAATCTGCTTCCTTCCTAGCACCTAGTGAGAGGTGATCGTTTTTTTATGATATTGGAAGGCAAACAAACAGACAAATTTAAGCAAGTTTACCGGCTACCTTATCCTAAGAACCGGAACATGTCCACAGCAAGCGCTCACGTTATGGCGGCAGGAATAGGTAGGATGGTGATACCAATCCGGGCAAGTCGCTGCGAAACTCTACCACCTAGTCAGTTGTCACGGTGTTAACGACGGTAAGCCTCTGCTTGCCTTTTACAAGCTGAGAGGCAAAAAGGCAGATGTTCTATTCGGCAAAAGAGCCCGGACCAACAAGATTTAGAAAAAAAAATTAGAACACACAAAACAAAAAAACAACAAAAAAAAGTTTCAATATGACAGCACAATCGCCATCTGAAAAAAAATTTCAATTTGTCTGAAAAATATCCATTACCAAAATAGTAAATGCGGATCATTTACTGAATTCATTTGATACAAAAAATGTGATAAATGAAGAACCGCTCGACAGATTTTATGCAAACTTCACATAAACCATCTACTAAATAGTCCAAACAAAGCCTTAACATTTGGTTTGGATAGGTGAGCCCGTTTTTGAGTTATAAAATTACAACGAAAAGTGGCATTGATTTTTATATATATAGACTGTATGACTCCTTTAAGTACAAACGATGTAAATAAATTGAAAATATAAATTCGTACGATTTACGACTCTTTTGCGATTTCAAAGTAATTATTCAAAGATAGTGAATATAATTCAAAGCTGACAAGCCCTCATAATGGCTCTATGAAAGATGTTATCTTTAGGTATATGGGGTTACCATAATCTCGAATTTACCCCGAAACTGACAGCGATTTTTGATATTGTATACAGGGTGCCACAGACCGACAGGGAGACCCTTAGGAAGTCAGAGCGTGGTGGCCATACGCACTGAGTAGCTTATGTAAAAAATATTTAGGAAATCTAACTGCGAACACTTTTTCTAAGGACTTAATCCTTAGGTTTTTCTAAGGACTTAAATCATGCGTAAAGTAATCCCAGAAGGCCTAGTATCCCTGACCCTGTACCTACCTGTACTTGTGTACCTGTGTACCAGTATGTGTGTCCTGTAGACCTGTCCCTGGGCAGGCGATGACGGTGGAGGCTATCCGATCGGTTCTCCGAGGGTCGTCGCAGCGGCGGTTCGGGAAGCTGACATTCTGACTTGTACAGGTGCCTTCCAGGCACGGATGCCTCGGAAAGTATCTTCACAATATCGTACCACGAGAAGCCAGTGAGTTCGGGGCGCCAGGAGATACTGCGTCCCACAGGCTGGGGGAAAGCGTTGCCTGGGAATCACAGCGGCGTACTCTCTCAGCTGTCGTAGGTGAGGATTTCTCGCTGCCGAACTTCATTAGAGTCATGCAGGATCTGTTCCTGGCAGGCGGATCGGAGCGGGCCCAGAATGAAGATGTGGATTAGGGGTGCAAAGGTGGTACCTTCTCCTTCTCAGCGCCTTCGAAGAGAGGAGTGAGGACCGAGACATAGCCGCGGAGCGAGATGGTGAATAAGAAAGTGAACCTATCTTGCTCCTCGCCGGGCGGCGTGTAGGTCATCGTTTGGTTTTTAATCGGTTCAAGTCCAACATAACCTGCTGCTCTTTCCCGAGAACTGCGCGTATGCGTTGAGATTTTTCAAAGGTAGAAAAAGGGTGAGGTGCTACTGTTTTTTTTCATTTTCACAGGTCAGCTGATATAAATCTCTGTTGCTGGAGATAAGCTCGCCCATTGTACTGTATTATCTTTATGTTTGTGTTTATGATTCCGTTTTGTGTACAAAAAAGATGTTGTTATTATTATTATAAGGTAAGTCTAGGCTTACTTGACGTGCTATTAATTTGCTAACTAATTAAAATTAAATAAAACTAATTAATTGAAGTAGGGTTGCTAACACCGATAACATATAATTTATTTTTTTGTATAGGAGCAAATTTTTTTCGCAGTTAGATTTTAAAAAATAAGCTACACAGCCCATATGGCCACAAAGGTCTGGCTTCCTAAGGGTCTACTGTGGCATCCTAAATAATCTGTAAAATTTATTGTGATTGTTTAAATTAATACGAGTATATTAGCTTAAGTTCTCCTATAATATAGGGTATTTCTGAATAAGTGTTTATAGTTATGTCTGGATATTTTGCATATTTAACTGAAATAGTAAAAATAAAAAATTAGCTTTAAATGAATAATTTATAGAGTTTTCAATATACCGCAATAGTTTATTGATCTTGCGCGATGTATGGCTAATAGCTGAGAGGTCGGAATTTCGATCGACAATAACAATATTTTAGTTAGGCAGAGGCACAACCAGGGTACCCACGTCTAGCCGAAGACACCAACACCCGTATTCAAGAAGCTTACTTGGCTAAGTAATGAAAATACGCTGTGCAAAGTACGACATTTATCTACACATTAGTTACGTCAAGCCATCCAATTCATGAACAATACTTAGAACTGATATTAAACTAAGTATTGTTCATGTATTGAATGGCTTGATACAAAAAACGCATAGCTAAATGTCGTACTTCGCACAGCGTTTCACAGGTAAGTCTTAATAAATCATGTCCGACACCGGACCGCTAGATCACAGAGTCGATATATCTTTAACTACTTCCAGAAAACGTTGTTTATGACAATAGTTATAAGTATTGTGACCCTCGTCTTTCAATAAGGGTAATACAAAAAGAAAATTATCTATTAGATAAAAAAAAAACTTTGAACAAATAAATATTAAGTGAATAAATCGCCCTAGACGAATAGTGTAATACAAACTGAATGTCTCTAACCTCAAAGCAAGCAAATTATATAGTTGTGATAGGTATGCAATAACATAAACGACACTAATACATAGCAATATTTATATAGATTTCAAAGTAAATTTAATAAAAACCCAGACCCAGTATTATCTAAATATGTATCACACAAATGCCTGCACCTGTCAAGAAACGTACACGAGCCTTGCGGTAGTACACGAATGTGTATCGCAGTGACACCATACGCATAAGCTTATTTCATTAATAAGGAATATCGATCTATGCATATGAAAATAAATTTCCATTTTGGATGGTCATCGAATGACGCCTGAACGGGTTGATAAATTTTATTAATTATTTTTACGTTGTATTAGTGATACAAATCAATTCTTTATTTAAAAAAAACTGTCAAGAGTTGTTAATGTCAACTGGTACGAAGTGATACTGAAAGAAATGAGATCGTCTGAACGAGAGTCACAATTTTACTAATTACTTTTTTGAATAAAATAGAAAAAACAACGATTTTTTTACTCAAGCTGTCAGTAGTCGAGTCGGCTAGTATATTATGATTGTAGCAGTGTATTAGACACTACTAGTACTATAGAAAAACCGGGAAAAAAGCAAAGAAAATAAGAAAAATAACACTTTATTTATTCAAACTGTTAGCTAAGCTATCAATGTCAAGCGACATAAAGATCGCTGGACACGCTAGTATATTGTAATTGTAAGTTGTTACAGTGTCATATTTTACTTTTAGGTGCAAAATAAATCGTATTTATTCATTCACTAGCTGTCCCGGCGAACTTCGTTCCACCCGTTCAGTTTGTATGAGGAAAAATGAAGTATTGTTTTTCCCATTTTCCCTACAATTTTCCCGGTTATTCTCTTTATAAGAACCTTCTTCTAACAATAACTAACTCAACAATAAAAGAATTAGCCTAATCGGTTAAGTCGTTAGGAAGTTATGCGCTTATCAACACATTTAGTAATTCATTTTTATATTATAGATTTAAATAAATAAATATTCCTGGACAAGTTACACAAATTGAATCTAACCCCAAAGTAAGCATATTACTTACTTGTGTTATGGGTGTTAGTCAACGATACTAATACATAGAAATACTTAAATAGATACCAGAATAAATTTAATAAACACCTAGACCCGGAAATGCAGACATCTCAATGTTCATCACACAAATGCCTGCCCCCGTCGCGAATCGAAAACAAGCCTCGCGGTTGGCCGATGTAGTTATGCGTGTACGCTAGCCACTCGACCAACGAGGCGGTACAAAGAGGAAGACAGTTTAAAGAGTTCAAATTTCTTGTCCTGATCCAGAATTTACATATGGTCACAGTACTCGTGGGACATTGTAATGCGGGTCGCCTGAATAACAGTCGGTTTCATCCTAGATATATGAAGCTATAGACTACTCCTGGAGATTACACTCCTAACAAAGACCTGATTTTATCTATCTTAATATATATATATTTCTTGAGTTCGTGTGTTTCTCACTGATATCCTCCTAAACGACAGGAGCGATTTGGGTGATATTCAATTTTTTGTTGGCCGACCCGGGGATCGAGCCCAGGATCCGCGTGTTGGTCCGGGCTCCTTTGAAGAATAGACCTGATCTGCCTTAAACAGCTGGTAAAAGGCGAGCATAGGCTTACCGTCACAAACACCGTGACATCTGACTAGGTGGTAGAGTTTCGCAGCGACTCGCACGGTACTAAGGTACCAACCTTACCTATTCCTGCCGCCATAACGTCATGACGTGTTCCGGTTCGGAGGGTAAGGTAGACGATATATTTACTTTTGCTCTAGCCTAACATCCCGCCCTCAGGTTGTCAACGCACCATTACCACCTCTGGTGTCTTTAGGCGGCGTGAATTTCTTACCATCAGGAAATCCGTCTGCTTGTTTGCCTTCCTATATCATAAAGTTAAGTCCAACGCTGTACCGCTAGACCATAAAGACGAGTTCAAATAAATTCCTCAATAAGTCATAGCTCCTGTGATTTCGTTTGGAAGGTAAAGTAGTCCAGGAAACTACTTACGTAACATGACTTATGCATGACTTATTTTTATCAGGATAAAAATGCATCTTTAATATCTTTGGTGTCTAGGCAACTTATATTTCTTACCATTACGAAATCAGTTTGCTTTTATGTCTTCATAAAATATTCTTAATTAATTTAAAGCATACAGAGTTTATGGTAATTTAAAATTTTAATAAAATATTAACCTCTAACGAATCCTATCTATAATGTAGCTAAGAATTATCTCGATCACGTCAGCTTTCAAACATGAATCCGCATAGAAATCGGTCAATTTGTTCAAAAGTTATGATGCCACAGATACACACTCAAAGACAAGTCAAAATTCTTTTTTCTTTCTTTAGGTTTTGGCATTCGCGTTAGTACTTTGCCATTAGCAAAGTAGAAATTAGCATCAAATTTACCAAAATCGGGATAATAATAATTATTCATAAGTCGACAATAAGTCATGTCATGGCCTCATTACTCAAACTCATATAGTGAAATTAGGCGGCGACGAGATTCAGAGGAGGCGATTACACGATACGCTAATTTATTCATGGTTATTTCATTTGTGCACTTTCACTAAACATAACTGTACAAAATGAAACCAAAATTGACTAATTTCACTCAATATAAACACGAAATTCAATAATTATAAAAAACTTCGATCATCTTTTCTCTTGATGGCGCTAAAACTCCACAAGTCAAATTTATAAAGCTCCTTTTTAGTGTTGGGAATTAAAAATAATGTTGGGCTGAATTCAAATTTCATGAATTTTCGGTATCGATGTCGAGTGCGTGATTCTGACAGTTCATTTCCAATTGACGATTCTGTCAGCACTCGACGATATTGCTTTCAACAAGAACCGAATTTATTAAAGAATGGAGAGTTATGAAGTCTGCGAAAATGAAATTATTTGAGAGCAGTAAAACGGTAAAAAAGCCGACTTAAGTACCTATAAACATTTTAAAATTATATGGAACCACCTCTGAAATAAACACATCAAAATCCATACCGTAATAAATATACAAAATACTACCAAAATGATCATCTTCTTGCTTGAGTCGGTTAAAAATAATTTATTTGTTTAGAATTGTCTTTTTTTATTAAAATTATCCTTTTGTACCATTTAACTACAATTCTATGTTACGAACAGTTTGCTTTAGCAGAATTAAACTATTACATAGGTATACCTGTGGTTCATGGTTTAAATATTTATTTTGCAAAAGCAGAGTAGTCGCTTTTGTGGTCTAGTGGATCAGATAATGGACTTGACCTCATGACGTACCGGGCTGGATTTCCAAATCAGGCAACAAAAATAAAATGTCGCCAACCAGGTACTTATCCCACGAGGAACTTTATTTTCATTAGAAAAAAATAAAAATAAAACACATTTTGTATTGGTCGACCCTTTCCCCTGCTTCCGCAACACCGGCCCACAAATACCTAAACACCAAAAAAACCCACTACAAAAAAAAATTAAATATTTTTTATCGTGAACTCTGAGAAAATTTAGTTAGCATATAAAAATAAAAACCCAATATAACAACCTTTTTGAACATAGGCCTTTTTTTTTCAAATGTCAACCCCCAGATGGCTATAATATGGTACATATTATATGAAACTGTCTTACACTGACGGAGTCGTGACAAATAAAGACATATACATAGGTGTGCTTATTATTATTATCGCCTCTGTGGTCTAGCGGTCCGGGTGTTGGGCTTGACTGCATGAGGTCCCGGGTTCGAATCCCGGGTCGGCCAACAAAAAGAAAATTGGATTTTTCCAATTTTCTAATAAAAAAAATGTTGGTCGGAATTGAAAATGTGCCCGGTTGGCGATAGGCTTGCCACCTATTACATTGTGGGACTTAGTGTCTTCGGCTAGTCGTGGGTGCCCTGGTTGTGCCTCTGCCTACCTCTTCGAGGATATGGGCGTGAAGAAGATGATGCTTATTATTGTGATAGTATTGAATTTGGCACACTTATAGTTTATGTGTAGGAGAAAAGCATAACGCTAATATTTTCCATTAATAATGCTTCTAAAGTGCATAAATAAAAAAATGAAACTTTACACATACTACCATGCCTTTGACACAAAAACAAATATATTGTTGATAACGATAACATATAAGAGATGGTAAATAAACTATATTCATAAAGCCCGATGAAGTTGTAAAAACCGCGAAGTTGGAAAAATATTAGTCATTCAAAAAAACTATATTTATCAAGTTAGGAAATAAAGTAGTTATTCTTGATAAATGAAAACCAATGGGCAACCACTAGTATATTATAATTTTAGCACTTTCTTTTGATCGGGAGGAGGAGGTTAAGAAATGACGGAGAAATTGAATAACTATTAAAATATAGAAATCGAACGTGTAACCTCCTTTTCGAAATCAGTTAAAAATACTGGTGTAATCAATAATGCCAATTCACGGTTCACACACACAAAGCTACGAAAATAAATTTAATAAACACTCAGATGTACACGTGTATAGAAATTTATGTAGGTATGTACGACCCTATAATAATATTTGATAATATTGTGTAATATTACACTAGTGGGTCTGATCCTGTCGGGAATCAAACCACGAACACGGCGTGCCACGTACAACTTAGACAAGTACTTATTCTATAGAGTATATACAAATACATTTATAAAATATCCTCTTTTTAACAAGTTATCGTCTTATTTATTTATTTAAAATTCATACACTATCGTGTACAAAGGTGAACTTAATGCTACATGGCATTCTCTACCAGTCAACCTAACTTTATTAGAAAGAATAATAAAAATAATAATTAAATCGTCTTGTATCTCGTCCTAACTAAATTACTCCGATGCAATATCAAAGCAATATTAATAGACGCGAGAACTCGGCGAAATGTCATTTGCAGCCCTAACTTTGATTCTGATATGCTACTAGTGATGATAATTAAAGTATCGATAAGTTATCGACAAATTACCATCCCAAAATCAAAGTTTAACAACGGCAAAGCACGATTTAAGTATTGGACGGGGCCAGATATATTTTTTGTGATAAACATCTAAATGTCTTAATTCCCCATGCTACACAAACATTATTTTCTTACATTGGAGTTTCAATTTGTGTAATTTGTCCAGCGATATTTATTTGTCATTACTGTACAAATCATACGGACTGAGCCTAAAATAAACACGATTGACAATTAAATATTTTGTTAATTTTGTGATGACGAAAGTTCAAAATAATTGTCATTTGATCGTTAGGCATCAAAAATGTTTTTTAATAAGCTTATTGGCTTTCTCTATACGAGTACAGTAGCTTCCAATTGTTGGGAGTAAAATGTTAAGTTACTGCCGTTTCAATTTGTGTACGTCGTAAAATTCAACTAAAAAATCATATTTTTTGAAGTGAAACTTCTTTATCGGGGTTGGAAAAAATTTTAGTGTAACATTTTTTCGTTACGTGCGGTCTTTGTTCTTATCCCTACCACGCGTGATTCAAAGTATACTTTCTCCAGCGGAGTAGGGATTGGCAATAAACTTTATTTACCCATTTTCTGTAAAGTTTCATATAGTAAATTATTTTTTGAAAAATAACGTCATAAAGAAGTTTCACTTCTTCACTTCTTACGAGTGTACGCTAGTACACGCGCACATTTTTTTTTCTGTTGAACCACCGATTTGTGTTCCCTCCAAACTTAACTACTTCGTCACAATATCAAAACGGTACTAATAAGTGCGGACTATGCGAAACGTTATTTACTTCCCCAGCATTGATTATGCTATAGAGGTGTCAGTTTTTGTGATAACAAATTATCAATTACTATTTAGTGAGAAAAACCAAAATGTACCTGCATCTAGTTATATCGCCTCTGTGGTCTAGCGGTCCGGGTGGTGGACTTGACTGCATGAGGTCCCAGGTTCGAATCCGGTTCGGCCAACAAAAAGAAAATTGGATTTTTCCAATTTTCTAATTACAAAATGTTGGTCGGGATTGGAAATGTGCCCGGTTGGCGATAGGCTTGCCACCTATCACATTGTGGGACTTAGTGTCTTCGGCTAGTCGTGGGTGCCTTGATTGTACCTCTGCCTACCTTTTCGGGGATATGGGCGTGAAGATACTTTTTTTTTACTATCTAGTTATAACGCACAGATATAGATAAATGTAATTTTATCAATTTAAGAAGACTCTTTTCTTACCTCCATATTTCTTAACTATTTAAAATTAAAATAGAAATCAAAAGAATGACTATCATTGGCTAAAAATTTTAATTGCTTGGTAATTTAAATTCTGAATTTGCGTATACATTTATCTTTTTTAACCAATAAGGCTCAAAGTTCTATAGCTCTTGTATTTTGTCATAAAATAATAAAGTATGTATTTCACAAATTAAGATTTTTGTTGCATTTAGAACATACATTTAACAAATACAAATACATACATACATACATAACATTACATTCGAACGCACAAATATACATACACATATCAACACACTGAGACGATATATATATTTTTTGGCTGCCAATTTTTTTATGATATTGGAAGATAAACAAGCAGATGGACTTCCTGATAGTAAGAAATACATGACGCCTGAGGCAAGTAGTTTATCAGCTACCTTGTCCTTCCTAAAGAAGTCAACAACAAGTGCAGACGCTATGGCAGCCGGAATAGGTGTAGCGGTAGTACCAATTCGCGCGAGTCACTGTAAAACTATACCACCTAGTCAGAAGTCACGGTATTAGTGGCAGTAAGCCTATGTCCTCCTTTTAAGAGCTGCCTTGAAGGAATGCAGTTAGTCTATTCTACAAAGAGGACCGGACCAACACAGAGGAGAACTAGTCAAACAGAGAACATATTACTTATATTATTCGGCTATATTTTACAAACCAAATCATCTGCAATTTACATAGATTAAAGCAATTGGAAAAGTGTACCATAACATGGATTCATTAAAAGGCTTCATCAACGTATCATTGAGGCTTGACAAACCTCAATAATTATTTCCAATATTCCCTGCATATGTCGATATCAAATTAATACATGATAATTTACTTTTTAAATAGCTTTTGTACTTTTTTACACAACACTTTTTATTATGTTGTAAAAACTAGAAGTAATATTTAAAAAATGTGTACACATTGCAATTTCACCCAGCGCTGCTATAAATATTTATAGCAGCGCTTTCCTTATACTTAATAAAATATCGATAGCTGCGTCCCATCACTACGGCGGCAAGTCTTTGATGAGACGTTTAAGTTAATTTAACCCTCTCGCCGGAGGAAAATTACTACAATTTTAAGCTAACCTCTGCAGCGGTCGGAGAGCGTTTCAGCTATTTATTTTTACTTAAAGCTACTTTAATTTTTACTCAAAGGGTATAATTTGTTATAAAGTAACGTCATTGCCTGCTAGTTGACTTTTTCGGTAGTAAACAGTTAAATAAGCTATTAATTAAGTTAATATCTGTTGGTGTGAAGTGATACGAGTATCGGCTATTCTTATATATAAAAATGGATCCCCTATTTCCTTTTCATCACGCGTAAACTGATGGATCAGTTTTGCTAAACCTTTTTTATTGTGTTATTTATTTTATCGTCTCTGGTTTAGCGGCATCGGACTTGGCTTTGAGGTTCCGGGTTCTTTGTTAGTTTCATTATTTTCAAGAACTTTCTTATGAAATTATAAAATGAAAAAATAATAAAAAAATTAACTGCGTTCCCAACGGGGGCGGGCATTTGTGTAATTCATCGTACAGATGCCTTTTTTTAGTTTAGATATCTGCATTTCCGGGTCTGGGTGTTTGTTTAATTTACTCTGGTATCTATTTAAGTGTTTCTATGAATTAGATTCGTTGACTAACACCCTTAACATAAGCATATAATTTGCTAACATGTCCAGAAATATTTATTTATTTATTTGTAGATGTTTTATCGAGTTAAATAGTTATTATTGCTATTTTAATTCCTAAAATATTGATTTCTTCTGCTTAAAAGTAATTTATCGATGTCAATAAGGATAAGTCCCGATGTCCCATCCCTAAAGCGGCATTTCTTTGATAAAACGTTTATGTTAATTTTGGAGCTCTCGCTAAAGAAAAATTACTAAAATTTTTTTGCAAATTCTTTTTTTCACCTCAGCACGAAAGGATGGAATTCCCGAGTTGTTTCTTTATATTTTTGAAGTGAAAACTTTTTTAGCGGCGTAGCGCACTTTTTTTGGATGGCTAAAAACTTCTATACTCGCGTCAGGACACGTGACCTGATCGAAAATTCGTAAGACGGCGCAGGGCGTCTATTAATAATGTTGTCTAGGCCTTTTTAGGCAACCCATTTTTAATATTATCTATCGCCTCTGTGGTCTAGCTGTCCGGCGTCGGGCTTAACTTCTTGAGGTCCCGGGTAGAGGTAGGCAGAGAAGAGGTAGGCAGAGGCACAAGCAGGGCACACACGACTATCCGAAGACACTAAGTCCCACAATGTGATAGGTGGCAAGCCTATCGCTAACTATCGCACATATGCAATCCGAGCAACATATTTTTTTATTAAAAAATTGGAAAACCCCAATTTTGTTTTTGTTGCCCGACCCGGGACCACGGAAACGAACCCGGGACCTCATGGTTAAGTCCAACACATGAACCGCTAGACCAAAGAGGCGATTATATTATGGCGATTATAATATATATATATATATAATGTTGTTTTAAAATATTATATATGTCTCTTATTCGTGTAAAATGCTATAAACCCCATTTTAATACCTATCAAGTACATCAAACTATAAAAATAGATCAAGGGATTTCGAAGAAATGTGACCACAGCTATCTTTTAATTGTATTTTTATACACCAGTTTTTTTTTCATTATTTTAATTTAAGTATCTTTTTTAAACAGTTCAAAGCGCTGACGTACGAATGAATTATTCAAGCACTCTCAAGATTGGTCAGCCATCTTTTTCATGGACTTTTACAAATGTCCTGTATTTTTGTTGTAAAAGTATTTATTTTTATCAGTCATCGCCCAGTAAAATAATATTATTAACTAATCCGACTCGCTTCTGTGGTCTAGCGGTCCAGGTCTTGGACTTGACTTTATGAGGTCTTGGGTCAGGCAACAAAAACAAGTGGTTCTCCCAATTTTCTAATAACAAAAAATGTTGCTCGGGATTGGATATGTGCCCGTTAGGCGATAAGTTTGCCACCTATCACATTGTGAGACTTAGTATTTTCGATTAGTCGTGGGTGCCCTGGTTGTGCCTCTGCTGTCTCTTCAAGGATGTAGGCGTGAACATACTGACTTTGTTTACTTGGCACTCTATAAATTTAACTTTAAGTTTGTTTATTACAGTTTGAATAAATACATAAGGGATTTATAACAAATAGAGATGTCAGATGGTAATACCAATAAAAACAAATATTTTACACAATCTATATATACAAAACAAAGTCGGCTTTGTTACAACATTTATAACTCGAGATCTGCTGGACCAATTTTCATGGTTTTTGATTCGTTGGATTTGTCTCCGCCCCGAATAGCTGAATACATCTTAAAAACAATAAAAACAAAGATGAAAGATGAATCGTCTGTATATAAAAAAAGGAATTCGTGATTAACTATCACGAATTCCTTTTTTTAACCAATTAGGCTGAAAATTGATGCAGAGGTAGCTCAAAACCGGGAAAAGGACATGGGGTACATTTTATCCCTTCCAACAGCGAGGAAACTAGAAAAAACGACATTTTAATTTTTCCCATACAAACGATTCATATGAGATCCTGACTTAGTGGCATTTTGACCTCGGAAGTATGCTCTTACAAAAAATATATAAGATAATCGATCTCATCGCCTCTGTGGTCTAGTGGTTCAGTCGTTGGACTTGACTGCATGAGGTCCCGGGTTTTAATCCCGGGTCGGGCAACAAAAAGAAAATTGGGTTTTTCCAATTTTCTAATAAATGTTGCTCGGGATAGGATATGTGCCTGGTTGGCGATAGGCTTGCCACCTATCACATTGTGGGACTTAGTATCTTCGGCTAGTCGTGGGTGCCCTGATTGTGCCTCTGCCCAACTCTTGGGGTTATTGGCGTGAAGATACTTAAGATAATCAATAGATCGCTTTCACTTTGCGGAAACCCATACTAAAATTCAAATAAAGTTATTTAATTTGCAATTTCCTGCCAACAAAATGTAAAAGTATTGTAGCGCGACAAAATAGAAAAGACAGTGTGCTGTGAATGAATTGGACTTACCAGAAATCAAAGACCCCAAATTGGATATATTTCTCTCTATACAACACACTCACACCACTAAACTGGTTTATTAGCACTAACAATACTCACACTATTAATAACTCAACGTATGTTTCGCTTCGTAACCGAAGCATTATCAGCAGACTTCGACTGCACTCCACGAAAGTCTAACACAAACATTAATAGTTCTCGACTTGTTCAGTCGCAATATAATGCGTATACATTTTGTTGGCGGGAAATAGCAAATTAAATATTTTTATTTAAAAAATTTGAAATCAGTTTACAAATCCTTCCCCGTGTTGGTCTATTGGTAGAATTGACAATCTGCCTCCCTGTCAGAGGTGAGCAAAGGTTATAGGTCATTACCAACAAGAACACTGGTGGTAGAGTGCTGTGCAGCAACTTGCTCGAATGGGCATCCACCGCCTTACCTGTCCCATGCCATAATGACTTTGCCATATTCCGGTTTGGAGGATAGGGTAGCCGGTTGATTTGCACAAATAGGCCTGGCAGGCTCAGGACAGTGTCACACCTATAACATTAATGGTGTCTATATGACATGGTTGTCTCTTACCATCAGGAAAGCAGTGCGCTTCAATGTCCTTTCACATAAGAAAACAGATGACGTAGTGTATTAACTATACTTAAAAAAGTATACGAGCAGAACATATAACCTCCACCTTTTTTAGAAGTTGGTAAAAAGAAACTTAATATCGTTAAATATGGTGGTGAATTTTTTTTTGGTAGTGATCATTATGAGCACTAACTAAACTTGTTGAAAGTTACCACTATCTTCTTTCAACGCAAGTAATAGAAAGTGACAAAACACGTTAAGTGGTGTTAGATTAGTTAGATTTTAGAACATGCTTCTGAGATTCCCTGCAGCAAATTGGAATGACTATCGACTTACCTACTGTAGTCAGCAGCATATTGTCTAGCAGGAGAGCTATAGCCACGATGATGAGGACCAGCTTCCTGGACTCCCTGCAGGCGGCTATCTTCGCCCGCCACCCCATCCCGTCGGAGGCCATACCCATTTTGGTTAACCTAAGGAAAAATATATTTAAATCATTTTCAACTTTCCACCAAACTTATTTATTAAAAGTGATAGCCCTACAACTAGGCAGCCCTTCCTGCTAGGCAGCTCGTAAAAGGCGAGCGTAAGCTTACCGTCACTAACACCGTGACATCTGACTAGGTGGTAGAGTTTCGCAGCGAATCGCCCGGATTGGTACCACCGCCTTACCTCCTGCCGCCATAACGTCTAATGATTGCCGTGGACGTGTTCTGGTTCGGAGTTTAAAGTAAGTAAACTTACTTTTGCTCGAGGCCTAACATTCCAACCTCAGGTTGGCAACGCACCATTACCACATTTAGTGTCCCTAGACGTGAATTTCTTACCATCAGAAAAATCCGTCTGCTTATTTGCCTTCCAATATCATAATATATATATATATAAATGCCAATGGACATTGCCATCAAGATTGGTTTGATTAATGATTAAAATTATAGCCCTTTCTCTAAAATACTTTGAATTCTTGAAATTCATTCGCATAAATTCAAGCCCAAAGATAAAAGCATCCTTGTGGTCGTCATCTCGACTAAAATGGTTTCGGTAATGAAAGTCATTTGAATTGTAATAACGGTTATTTAATTAAACCGTTGTAGAAAGCTTAGAGGTTAGGAGCCATAAATATCTTATGCTTAGAATTTGACGCGTTTTTAACCCCTTTTGAAAAACTGAGAAGGTTATACGATTTCAAAAATACGTCAAAGATTTTCGGCAAACGACGAGGTCGAAACAGCGATAGACGCATATTTTGACTCTAAGGAAGAATCTTTTTTTTTCAACGCTTTAAATGCTTTGAATAGGAAATGACAAAAAAGCATTGAAGTTGATGAAGTAGGAAAATAAAAATATTGATTATACAAATAAAACTGATTTAGTATGTGTTTATTTTCTGGGTTAGTCCGAATACTCCTAGAACTCGTATGTTCGACTCCTATACTTTTTATGTAAGTTTTATTTCTCCGTCATTTCTGAACCGATTTTAATTTTTTTGTACTTAATGAAAGGTACTTTCTACGTTTTTTAATTACAACCAAGTCTGGATCTGGAATCTCAGAGGAATCGAGAAAAAAAATTATGCACCTGGATTACTTACTTGTTGAAAAATTTTATATTTTATTATACTAGTGGTCGACCATTGCTAGAAATTCGACCATAAACAATTTTAATTATAAGTTATTCTGTATAAATTATTAGAATATAATGTTCAAACTTTTTTTTTGTCTGTGTGTATCAATTGTATGGTAGTATGTGTAATATTTTATTTTTTGATTTAATGAACTTTATGAGAATTATTGTTGAAAAATGTTAGCGTTCTGCACTTCCCCTACACATAAACTATAATAGTACCAAATTTCATACTCCTCCGTCAGCGCAATTTTCGTAAAAGTGGTCCAAAGTTTTTTTTGCTTATCGTATTAACATTATGGTAACCGACGCCGAAAATCAGTTATCAGTTCGACTCTAAGTATGTTTGCTATGCGGTTACTCGGGAAATAACGAACAGATTTTGATGAATAAATTTTGGGAAGGTAGTTTCATAAAAAAATATAATCCTAATGCATATATTTTCATGCACTTCAAAACCACTATATTATTGATATTGCGTTATTAAATATTAGCGTCAGTGTAGAATAGATTTTTATACAAACTTTATCCATCCCCCGCTATTTTAGGACTTATTTTATTTTAAAAATAGCCTGTGTTTGTTTCGGTTAGGACAGTAAACTTCTTGTCGTTTCATTGTAAATTTTAATATATGGCTGGGTAAAGGGATGTTACTGGATTATTCTATTAGCACAGTAACACAGACTAATTGCTTTTATGATATACTAGTGGTCAATTCGACCATTTTAATATTTTAATATCCAAATTTTAATACCTTGTTGATAAGAACGCCATCTTCTTTTCTCAACACCAACTATTTTGTTTCCTGAATAGTTTGTGCGCCATCTGTGATCTTTTATCGTCAATATATTTGCTTGTGTGTGTCAAATGCACGGCAGTGTGGGTAATGTTTTATTTATTGACTTAATGTACTTTATAAGCATTAATATTGAAAAATATTAGCGTTCTACAATTCTCCTACATATAAACTATAATGGTACCAAATTTCATACTTCTCCGTCAGCGCAATTTCCGTAAAAAGGGTCCAAAGTTTTGGCATCACATATTAATATAAATATTATAAAATACTAGTTAGTTAACCCTGCATTGTTATATTTTTTATGGCTAAAATATAATTCAGCTTTTCAAAAATAGTGTTTGGTGGTAGTAGGGAATTTAGGCTTACATTTATTAATGTTGTAATTAAAAAGAATTTGGGTTTCAACTACTCATAACAATTAGGAGTGTAAAAAGAGTTTACTTTCTATTATACACAAATTTCAAAAGAATTGGTCAAGCCGTTTCAAATCCGTTTTGTTACAAACATTATAACACGAGAATTTTATACATTAGATTAGCTTTTTTATTAGTCTTCTGTAGTATTTACTAGTTCTTATAAACTTTAATTTTTGACCATCACGTTGGCTAGGAAATATACGTTAACAAATGCGTAGCACCACCGACTAACCGACCAATGCCCGACGGGGAGCAGACGTTAGGGTGACAAATAGGGCCTGGATGTGTTAAGTTAATTTATTCCGGTATTTCTTTAAGTATACCTACCTATGTACAAGTGTCGTTAACTAACACCCATGACACAAGAAATTTGTGTGATTCGTCTGGGGATATTTTATTACGGTAAACCCTCTATGCACATATTATACTCAAAAGCTTGTAGGTATAAAGGTCTGTTTTTCCTGTATTTTTAATATTTTGTACAGGCACAATTTAGATATTTTAAAAGTTTGAACTTTAAAAAGTTTTAAATTGATAGTACACTTGTAGCACCTCTACAAGCGTAGCTGTGTAGCGAATGGGCTACGAAATACTGTAGCTTATTTGGGCGCTACGAAAATGCAAAACGTAGCTTACTGGTATTAGCTACGGAGTTGCCTACGGACGATTCGTTCAAATATAGTTTCAAATCGACAAGGCATGATAAGTGCTACTTCAGATTTTGATAGATAGAATTTGATTTTTATTTGATTTTGATAGAAGATTAAGATTAGATATTTTTCTTTGCTACAAAGTAGTGGTTTTTAAAATATACTTAAGTTTATTTTACCTACACAACACAATATTTAAATTAATTTTATTACAATAAAACTATGTTCTACTACAAGCTAATCTTATTGAGGTATGTATGTTTGTCCTACCCTTAATTCGTCATATCTTCTAATCTGCTCGACCGATGATTGAATAATTCTTTATACTTTGTGACTATCCTGATTTGCAAGTTAGATAATTGATGCGAGAATAGATGATAAAAATATTTAATGTACCGCATTCATAAGCTTAAAATCTAGTCATAATTGAAACTAGCAGTTTGACGTACCTTCTTATTTATACATTACAAATAATATTACATATATTTTACCAAATAATACTACTTGTACAGATTTTATAATTACCTAGCGGCCTTCCTCTTCAATCAATTTATCTATTTAAAAAAACCGCATCAAAATGCGTTGCGTAGTTTTAAAGATTTAAGCATACAAAGGGACATAGGGACAGAGGAAGCGACTTTGTCTTATACTAAGTAGTGATAAAACAATTTATGATACCTTATCTTTGCGATATTTATATGCGATATTCACTGAAATATTTAGATAAATTTCTCATAATTTTAATGTTTAATTTATTTTAATCGGTGCAAAATACAGAAGTGTAAAAAAACTTTAAAAGACGAACGTAGCAGCGTGCTTTTGCTAATTAATAGTTAAATTGCGTGGGAATCAAACAAGCAACAGATAAAAGGTGCTAAATAAATGTTTAAACATCCATGATGTTAATGGTGCGTTGTTAATATGAGTCTAAGATGTAACTACATCTTTTGTGAAAATAAGTTTACCAGCTACTCTATCCTCTGAATTGTCGAATTTGCCGTGGACAGACTTTGGGTCAACAAGAATCGGTTATGAATAGCTAAGCCGACTGCACGAGTGATATTGTCCAGTATTCAAAGAAATAGTTATTTATAATCTAAATTAGTAGATTATTTCACAAGTGTGTGATGGGGTAAACCTAGACCTAAGCCAAAAGTTTAAATATAAAACTTAACTTACTTGAATAAATTAATAAATAATTCTTACCCTAAATAGTGTAGTCAAGGGGGCCCATCTTTGATTATAATCAGTTTGTTAACACGTCCTTCCCCTACGACGTTTGAGGGAAGACTGAGTGAAGCAGAAATCCAAAATCAGCCTCCAAATGCGACCAATATGCTTGACCTCTGATATATAACGTAAAACCCCTTTATAGCTAAGTCGTTATTTAACAGAGGGAGGCAGAGGAGGTCTACTAAACTGGTTTAATCTTATCAAGCATTTTATTGTCCAAGCAAAAACCAATCTTAAACTTGGGAAATTAAGTTGCTTTTTGTAAACAGAGTTGATAATCCTGAAAATAAATACTGAGGTATTTAAAATTGAATCTTATATGGAAGACATAAGGCTTTTATAAGGTTGTGTGAGAGAATCAAAGCTACAGGTTCTTGATAAGTTCTCGCTGAAAGTGCGGTACTCGGGTGTCACAGAAAAGAATGTATCTGAAATTTACTTCAACTAATAAATAAATTAATTGATATTGATAAATACATATAAAGTGTGCTTTTCTGTATAATAAGTTTGTTTATAAACATATTTTTAAGCACACCCTTTAATTTTATTCGTTTTCTTATAGTTATTTCGTTTGGTACCCATACAGTACCGTATAACACGACAACTAAATATAAAATCACACACTATACTAAACTATATTATAGTACTATTATCTATTACATATTTTGCAAAAAAATAAATTTGGGTTATTTGTTTGTAAAATTAAAATAACCACTTTTAATTTGGCTGATCTAAACGGCTGGACCGATGTTCTTGGACTTCCACTGGCAAATAGCTTTTGTAATAAGGAATAACTTAAGTTTCTTTTATTTTAGAAAAAATCTGTTGCAAATAAACAAAATTGGAATATCTGCTTGTCATATTAAAAGAACCGTTTTTTACTAACTTCATATTATTAATGTATGTACGGTACATATACCAAAATAACATTTTTAACATTTTTGTCTACCTCTCTGTCTGTTTGTTTGTTCCGACTAACCTCTGAAACGGCAGAACCGATGTTTAACCTGACTTGGCAGGTAGCTGATATAAAAAGTAACTTAAGCTAATTTATTTTAGAAAAAGTCTATAAAACTAAATAAGTTTTTATTAAATAAAAAAACTAAAACTGGGTGAAACCAATATTGGGTGGGTTGTGATAAACGACGGATCGTTTTGTATCGTGACTATTTTGGGTCAACAAGAAGATTACGTACAATTGCGTTGTCACCGAAACTAAAGGTGTATTCCAAAATTTCCACGTTTTGGTCCGGTCTGATTAGAGCACCTGCTTTCCTACCAAGCAGCTCGTAAAACGCAAGCATAGGTTTACCGTCACTAACACCGTGACATCTTACTAGGTGGTAGAGTTTCGCAGCGACTCACCCGGATTGGTACCACCGCCCTATCTATTCCTGCAGGCATAATGCCAGTGCTTGCTGTTGACGTGTTCCGGTTAGGAGGACAAAGTAGCCTGTAAACTTACTTTTATTTGAGGCCTAACATCCTAGTTTCAAGTTGGAAACGCACCATTGTCACCATTGGTGTCTCTACGGACCTGAATTTCTTACCATCAAGAAATCCGTCCGCTGTTTACCTTCCAATGTCATAAAAAAATTAGTCTCGACCGCCTCGTTGGTCGAGTGGCTAGCGTACACGCCTAACTACACCGACCAACCGCGAGGCTCGGGTTCGATTCCCGACGAGGGCAGGCATTTGTGTGATGAACATTTAGATGTCTGCATTTCCGGGTCTGGGTGTTTATTAAATTTATCCTGGTATATCTATTTAAGTATTTCTATGTATTAGTATCGTTGACTAACACCCATAACACAAGCATATACAGCAGGACCTCTTTAATCCGAACCACGCCTAATCCGAACCCCTCTATAATCCGAACGGCCCATACACGCTTTCTTTTCTTTTTCTTGCCTTTTTTCTTTCACGCCAGTTGTTCACCAAATAGTGAAAGTGTGTCACGCCCATTTGTTTTTATATTAAAAACAAAGAAGAAAAGATACGATATTATGTTGTAAGAACGGAACGGAAATTGCGAGACCAAGCTTTTTATTTGACATTAAATAACTCCCGATAAAATAAATATCGGATTTCTTTACAAAAAAACATATGTTACTATTTATACGTTTTTGAATACATACATACATACATATCCTCACGCCAAGACCCTTACGGGGTTGGCAGAGAGTATCGAGTGCCAGACCTCACGATCCTGACAAACCTGTCTTGCTTCCTTCACATTCATTACCCTTTTCATACAAACACGCCGGTTTCGGAGACTCTTGACACCACCCTCGGATAATATCCGATTGATGTGATCGTGAAATGTCAGCCTTAGTCTCCCCGGGTAACTACATCCGTCCACATTCGTATTGTATATCTGCTTTGAATAAATGCGTTTTGCGTTTATGAATAAATATAGCATAAATGTTTCGCAATACTATTAGTTTTCTTTCATAAAATACCATATACATATATCTATAGTTCCTAGTATACTACAATCCGAACGCTCCATGAATCCGAACGGAGGGTAAATTTTCGGAGTTCGGATTAAAGAGGTCCTGCTGTAATTTGCTTAGTTTGGGGTTAGATTCAATTTGTGTATCTTGTCCAGGGATATTTATTTATTTTATTTATCTAAGTGGTTGAGACTAACTCAAGAGTTTTATTAACATATTCGGTATTCTGTATAGAGGGGGCAGGCCGATGTTGATAAGATTTTACTAGAAGTAGGTAATGTAATAAAGGGTAAAAATAAGTATCCTCATGCCCATATCCCTAAGGGGTTGGCAGAAGTACAACCAGGGCACCCACGATTAGCCGAAGACGTTAAGTCCCACAATGTGATAGGTTATTTGTAGAAAATTCGAAATTAACTAAATAACTTTTTTTTCTACAGTTAAACGCTAAGGAAGTCGCAGGCACGACCAGTTATCAGACCAGACCAGTCATATCAGTTATCAATAAATAAACGGTTTTGAAAAATAAAAAGCCGCGATCGAAAGCTAGCAACAAATTAAAATCAAAATTCGTATACGTCGTTTTCTACGAACCCAATGATAAGGGGTCCTTAATTTCGCTCGCTATCCTTCTCCCACACAAAGGTTTTAATATTTATGTCTCTTTCCAATTGTAAGTAGAATTCTGTTTTATGTTCTATACAATAAATACACCAGAGTTTGACTGAGTGATTACTTTTGATGGACGCATAAATTGTACCAATAATAATCTTTTTTGGATGCTCCGAATGAAACAAAATCGCAGTGTCCAAAACTAAAATAGTTTATTTTAGTTAGTTTTATTATAGTTTTTTTTAGTTAGTTAAAGTTGTATATAACCACTTTATTTTATTTTAAGTAGTAAGCTATCATTCACATTATATCACTTGGCAAAAATATTTCCGAAACTGTAGAAAATAAATGAACTTGAAATGAAATGAAATTTATTTACTTGCGGAGTATGTGTTAGAAAGTTATTACAAAGATGTATAAGCATACAACATATTCTATTACATTGTGGTGTGCAAATATTTAATTAAATTTGTAGAAATAAAATATCTTTGTAAAGTTCCCGTGTCACAATGTTAGTTACCGAACACTACCGCATCATACGTGGTAAACATTCAAGAAATCTTACTTTTATTTCTAACTAGCTGTTACCCGCAACTTCGTTGAAGTTACTTTTCGTGTTAGTAACAGAGACAAAAGATCTTCCCGCAGCAAAGGGTATGGGCTATTTGAAGTAGCCTACTTCTACATAAAATTTGGTAAAAAAATTTCACGTAAAAAGTGAACAAACATACAAAAATTGTAATTACCCTCATTTTGCATTCTGTATCCTTTATACAATACGTAGCAATTATTGTTTTTTAATAATTAAGTGTAGTAAAACAGCAAAAACATCCATCCATTTCATTAGGTACCACATCGCGATTTTATAATTCTTTTTCGAAAGATAGCAAATAGTTCCGAAATGGTCCCACATAAATTTTATAAACATCTTCGTAGTAGATTTTGAGTCACACTTAATAATGCATACATTTTTCACTTATGGTGACGACTTAATCAATGATGAGGTCTAGGATAAGTGAAAATCATGATAATATTAATTTGGGTACAAAATAAAATAAAAATCCCAATACAGACGAATTGAGAACCAACATACTCAATTCTTTGGAGTCGGTTTAACATATTTCATCTACAGATTTAGTTTTACAAGTGTGTTATAATACGTTAGTATAGATAGTTTATTTAAAAAAAAAACAAAAAGGTTTGAACTATCTTTCTTGACCCAGGAATAGAACCCACGTCTGGAGTGCCAACCGCAGACGCGATACTATACTATGTCATATTTAATTAATTACCTATTACATTTTTCGTTTTATTTATACACTAGGTAGGTATGTTATTTATATTTTCACTGACGTTCAAAACATTGACACATAAATATTTCAAACTTAATATTATAAATGTAAAAAGGCTGTCCCTTTTTTATGCTTATTACTGTACCGATTCAGATAAAATTTAATATGCGTATAGAAGAGATTCGAGTCCAAACATAGGGTACTTTTTTTCAAAAGTCACCCTCCAGATGACTCTGATAGTATGAAACTGTTCTAAGCTGACAAAGTCGCTGATAAATTCCTTGTAATAAATAAAGGCGTATAGATATGTGTGTTTATTATTGTTATTAGCATTGCAGAGAACGGAATGGCCCCGAGGATCACTTCTACCTAGATAGGTAGGTGTGCTTAAACCTTCCAGCTAAATAGGTAAACTCCAGCAAGGAAAAGCAAAGTATCTTCACGCCCATCAGATTTTTTTTATGATAATGGAAGGCAACAAGCAGACGGATTTCCTGATGGTACGAAATTTCCGCCGCCTAGAGACACCAAAGGTGGTAATGGTGCGTTGAAAACCTGAGGCCGGTATGTTAGGCGTTGAGCAAAAGTAAGTTTACCGGCTACCTTACCCTCCGAACCGGAACCAATCCAAGTGAGTCGCTGCGAAACTCTACCACCTAGTCAGGTGTCGCGGTGTTAGTGACAGCCTTCGCTCGCCTTTTACGAGCTGCCTGGCAGGAAGGCAGATGGTCTATTCTTCAAAGGAGCTCGGACCAACACGGGGAAAATTTATTATTATTATTATTTAGATTAATTATTTAATAAGACCTTCGTGGTATCGTATTTAATGCAAGAAAAAGTATTGAATTTGTATTTTTAAGCAACAAAACTTTCTTTGTAATAGATAAGAAAGAGATTAAAACACACTGCTCAAATGGCAGAGCATCCATCAGCGAAGTACGAAGGTTAAGTCTTTTTTTTTACTTTTTCTTTTTTCTTTCTTAATAATATAGATATTGTCATAACTGATTTATGACAATCCGTGGTATCATAATTCCTGAACGGAATGACCGATACGTTGCGGAATTTCTGTGAAACCTGACATGATCGAGATGGTTCCTATCTACAGTGTATGTAGGTTTTGTAGGAGGTTATTGAACACTTACGTTTCAATGTATCATACAAAGGTGCTAATGTCAGATGCTTTTGACATCACCCTCGAATAACACCCAAACGATTATAAAAATATAAAATATTTATTTAATATTACATTATATATGTATTGTATATGTATGTATGTATATAATATATGAAATATCAATGGCTTTCATTATGCAAAAACCCTGTATTCGTGCTATTTTGGGTGCTGCTCCTCTAGCATCGTGTAAACCTTTATTCAAAGATCTACATATTCTTACTTTACCATGCTTATATACAGCAAGATTTTTTTATCACCATCCAAATTTTTTCTAGGCATAAAGTATCTATAAATGTCCATTATGTACAGTCCATTTATGAAAAAAAAATAGGTATCTAGCAGGTAGCTATCTAGCACGTCAGAGCACTCAGCGTGTAGGTACGGTACTTTGTAGACGACTTTGCGATGTCATATCTTAATATGACGGATACTAAAAGAAAAAACACGTATTTAATTATTTTCACTTAAGATCAACATATTAAAATTTGGATGGTGATTAAAAAGTCAGGTTGTATATTTATGAATCGGCGTGTTTTGTGAAGAAGTTTCCTGGAGAATTTCCTATGGCAAAGGATGTATATAAATTCAATCGTCGCCAATGTAATAAATTATATTTACCAGCGTCTAGATCCGCATTCTTTAATAAAAATTGTAGCCAAATGTGAGTTAAGATATATTACAAGTTGCCAGATAAGTTAAAAACACTCCCAATTAATAAATTTAAAATAACGCTTTACGAGTACTTGAATGACAAATGTTTCTACTCAGTAAAAGATTATTTTAAAAACAAGATGTAGATCAGATTACCATGTTGTTATTATTATTACAATTATTATTATTATTTGTATTTTTTGACATTTTTATTAATATTACTATAATGACAAAATGTAGAATAATTAACAGTAATATGGAAACTGGTATATATTAATTATTATATTTTTTAAATAATTTAAGTTATAATAATGATGTTATTTGTATGTAGTTTGACATGTTAATTTGTTAATTTTAATCAAACTTCTATTATAGGTCTATGATTGATTCTGAAGAAAAGTAATAATTTTTGTCATCATCATCATCATCATCATTTCAGCCATAG